>OZ023210.1:22209033-22293455 GCA_963995525.1 Escarpia spicata
AAACTTACTAATAAGAAGACTACTTTAGTTAGCCGCTAACAGACCCTATTAGACCATACAAGTTACTATTAGATAATGTTCTGGTCGCCTCCAACAGCAGATGTACGATAAGGGGTTCGCGTCAATGGAGAAATCACACCACAAGGTGATAATGGAGATGAGGAAGGCTCACAAGAGAGAGCTGGACACATTGAGACAGGAGAAGGACCAATTGTTGAATGAGGAGACCAAAGCCACACAGTCAGGTAGGCCTTGCCTCTCAATCATAACATGTTAACAGACTGCATGATTGTTTCATTGCCAGTTTCTTTAAATTATCAACTATTACAAAACTTGTGTTCACAACATCGATATACAGTTGCTGTGTATTATATTTAATGGTTGTATAAAAAGTATAGCATTGTTGATGTTTGGTGCCTTTGCACACACAAAACTAGGGAATATTTGAAACTGCGGTTCAGTCTATAAATATTTTGAGCGAATCTCTTGGACTTCTTCAGTGGAGCGACTTCACTACATATGACCGTATGGCAGATATGTTTAAAATGTTTAGTTACACACACGGTTTGGTGTAACAGACTTACTTATTACGTGTTTGTTGACAGAGTGTATAATACATGTATATTTTCATGTGTGATAAGTATCCTTATCAATGCTGATATTTAATATACCCATTTCCTGCAGCTTTGGAATTGATGCGAAATGCCCATGAGGCAGAACTGCAGGCAGAAAGAAACAAGTTCCTTGACCATGATTGTGAAGACATACTCCCAGGCAGATGTTGAATCCCTGCAACACCAGCATGAGTAAGTTACTCCTTTTGTTACGGCTGGCAGGTTAGGACGTTTTTGTAAAATAGGCGCCAGACACTTCCATTAAGTTATGTGGTCATTACATATTCTTAATTGGGTGGATAATAAAGATTTTGGTCAGATAATAGTTTTCATTGTCAATGTTAGTAATGTTATGGTAGGTATATTTAATTGTTGATATTACGAATTTGAGTAGTTTTATTTCCATAAAAAACACATGTGCCGGTATGTATGAATATGCACTAAATAAAAGTTTAAAGTTAAACAAATTAATATATGTCTGTAAGATATAATATTTAATTGATTCTTGTTTCCAGGTTAGCGGTTTGTAGATGATTAATCAGCTGACATATTCAATTAACCCATTAGATCCCGGCCAGTTAAATTGGCTTGTGTCCCTGTTCCCCAGGCTTATTTTGATGTTCATTGAATTATCTTTAAAATGGTGTAACTATGGAGTCAATTGGTTAAATATATGACATGAGACAATGTAAATCAGTTCACTTTGCATAAATATAGACGGCAAACACAGCTTAGTCAGACTTCTATCTTGGTTGCTGTCATCATACATATGGCTTCTGTGTCATGTCGACGTCAGTGTTGACATTGTGATTACTAGTCTATTGACACCTGAAGCAAATGTCAACCATTAGAACAATTGACAGAGTGTTAGAATACTTACCTAATAATTCATTATAATAAAGGACATAATTTTCATATCATTGTGCAGCTATAGTGGCCCAACCACGGGACACTTTTCATATAGCAACATATAAACAGCAGTCTCACTGCCAAACACCCAACTGACGGTGACCAAACTTGGACAACGAAACATAAACAAAGCCCAACTCATCCATGTTATTGCTCATTCAGTGGCATTTCGAACATAATGTCAACTTACCTTTAGTTCAGTGTCAAAATTGTCCCATTCAACAAAATAATAGCACAAACTTTGTCATTAGTAAACAACTGCGATGTCCAAGGCGTCACCATTTTTAAGCTCCACTTCTATCGCAACAAACTCAATTTGTTCAATGGTAGCACATGTCGAAAATACCCACAATTCATAGCTCATACATCAAGACATCAGCTAGTATTAGTCTCTGAAGTATCCGCAAGATGGGGCCATCACCAGAGGCTTTATCTCCATTGGGCGCTCTCGGCCGCTCGTGTGAGAAAACACCTGGGCACTTTCAGACATGCCGGATCTAATGGGTTAAAACAAAAGAATACATCTATCTGTTTGACTGTTGCAGAGATGACCTTGACTTGATTCAAGGAGAAATTAATCAGATTTCGGAGCAGTATTCTATCAAGGTATTAGAGTGCGCCACTCTTGAAGAACGACTCGATATTCAAACGAAAGCTTTGCATCAGAGTCGTAAACGTGTACAAGACCTCATTGCAAGGTAGGTCCTTAGTTCTTGGGTCTTTGGAATTTGTATCTTTGAAACAAATTATTTCTGTCATGCCATTGTGATACTGAATAGAGAACTTCTAAGTAAACTTTCAATTCACGTTTTAGGAATTGAGTGCAAACTGCATCTTTTTATCTTTGTTTATTTAATAATCCTGACTTTGTGTAGCCACTTCAAAGTTCAGGTTCACCATCTTTCCAAACATGATGTCCCAACTGTCAGACTCTCAAAACTCCATTTCCAATGGATATACTTAGCCAACTTTCTTGTTTTGGTTGAACAGTGCAAACTTTCTTCCTTATCCTATACTCTGTCACTGACCTAGATGTTAATTAATGTACATGTTTAAAAGGTAATTTTTAAATGGCCTCCTTAGCCACATTATAATGTTAATTTTTATACTCTTGGAATGTGTTGCCTGCCACAGGAATGAGGAGTTGAATACGAAACTAAAACACGAGATACAGAAACTGAACCGGATGGTGGCCAACCCAGGGGGAAATAGCCTTGGCAGTGAGGGTGACTCTCCAGAGGTTAATGAACTGCGGGTAAGGAAAATAATTAATTTAGCAGGAGAAGGAATTAATATGGTAGTAGAAATAAATAAATCAGTGAGAACTATTTTAGAACATATTACATTGTACTATAGTTAGAAGTTGAAAGGTCATAGTTTGGGTGTTTTTGTTAAATGCATCTTGGAAGATGATTAGGGTTATTAAGAAAATACAGCAAGTGTCATTCTTACCTTTGTATCAACAGAAGCCTAGCACAATTATTCAGGTCAGTATTTACAATTTGTTTAGAAAATAGATGATGTTGTGGTGCTCTTTTGATCACAATGATAATGAAAATTGGTTGTGAGAAAAGAATGACTCATATATTCCTGCTGAGATAACACCTTTAAGGACTTATCTATAGTTTAAATACCAAATATGTAATTTGCATAGTCTACAAGAGAGTTGTGTTTCTAGTGTAAGGCTACACCGCTGTCCTGTACTTGTACATGTTCTGGTCACTGTAGTGCCTGTCTCATTCAGCAGGTGGCACTGAAGATCAAGGAGGCAGAGATTCACCAACTGCAAGAGGAGATCAAAAGTTGGAAGGAGCAGCTGCATGATACAGTGGAGGTTAGTTACTTGCCCTGTTTCATTGTGTGTATCATCCATGTACCATCCTTGCAACAGCTGTGGTTTCTGTCCACAGTAGCCCCTGGTGGATTCTCTACACATCACACCCTGGTGGATACACCTGACACTATATGTTAAATGGGTTGCTAGTATTGTCATTCACTCAAATTTACAAATGATTATAACAAGTGGACAAAGAAATATATTACTGTATATTTGTGTACAATGATTTCATTGTATTATTGACGTAGACATCTTTTACAAGATTTAAATTTTGCCAGTCTGTTTTCATAATGATTTCACTCAAAACAACTTTTCTAATAGTTTGTTTGCACAGATGTGACGGAATAGGCACATCTGGGCCAAAAAAATTGCACAGAAAGATTTGTTTTGTTAAAGTGGCATAAAACAGTAGGACGCACGGTTTGTACTCCCGCCAGTAAATAATCTGTTACTGTGTGTGTTGACCCAGGAGTTGGAGGACAGCATGGAGATGTACCACGACCTGTACAGTGAGCATACTGCCACCAAACAGAGGTACGACAAGGAGCTGGTGGAACTCAGGGAGAAGTTACAGCGTGCCGTACCACCGTCTACTTCCGGGGACGAACCATCATCCGGGGACGACGAGTCCTACAACAGCAGCAGCGACCAATCAGGTGAGAGCTGGTTGTTTTCTGCGTCATTTATTTGTGCATTTATATGTGCATGAATACAGTGTACAGTTTTCTCTTTGCTATTGCTTTGTCAAGTTAAAATTCTAACTTGTATATGTGTGTAACTGGTAGTATAATGAAACATAAAGAACGTAGATTCAAACTCATGTTCTTACAACTATATATTATTCAAGATGTTAGGTATGTAAGAAGAACGTTTGAGCTGTTTTATACCTTTTCCTAAGGAAAATAAAACAACCATGTAATCCTTAATAGGACACTTATAGGTCCATTCTCAATTCAGTTTTGGCTCACTTATTAAGCAAATAAATACAATTTACTTACCGATAGTATCGAAGCTCATTTGTACAGATTTGTTATTTAGCTTTTGTATGAAATCATTGGACTAATGAGCTGTAACATTATCTTTGTTTTTGATATGGTCAAATGTCGGCAAGAAAGTGGACAAAAGTGGTGTGTGCCCCATATATATAACAAAGGATATCCACACCTTGACAAGGGTTTATCCATACACTGCAAATTTGAGCAGTGAACAAATTCACAATGAGCTAATTCAGTTGTGACGATTTTTATGTGCATATGTAGTGTAGTGTGTATTGACCCCTTGACATTGTGACCTTCAGATGGTGAGGAGCCCCCATTGGAGGGTGCGTGTGCAGCCAGTCCACCCCAAGGGGCAAGAGGCAGCAGCTCACATCGACGACAGCTGTGGAGACAGAAAGGTAATGATGCGGTTGCAATAATACGATTCAAACTGGTTCAAATTATAAATTAATACCAGACAAAAACGTAACTGAAACTCTTGAAGACTTTTCAGAGAAACTTTTCCGAGGTTACTCTGGAAAAATGACCCTGGTTTTGTCTGGTAATAATTTGAAACAGTTTGAATGATTAATTTATATGGATCACGTTTACATATATATGGGGGTGTTTGTCTGACAAATTGTGTTGTAAGTTTGCAGTAATGATGTACTAGTTGCAGTGCAATAGCACAGTAGGTGGCATCAGATTAACATATTTTAATCACAAGGTTTCTACTTTGCCTCTGTATGTTGATATCTAGATAATTGCCTGATAGTGGTGGAATTACTTCTTTCAATAACTGAAGTTGAGTTTATGAGGGTTTTGAGTCGACACATGTGCAAGAGTAAGAGGGTGAACCGAAAAGAAACAAGATAAGCAATACATCAGAGAACATTATCTTTAGAAAGTGTTTTGCTGACACAGATCGTGTGATGTTTATAGACAAAGACCGTGCTCACAGCAGCCCTAATTTAGTTGGCTCCGAGGAAATGCTTGGTTCCACCGACAGCCTGAGTTCATCCCCGCGGGCAAGCACGTCTAGAGAGCGCCGTCTATCAGCCGGCACGGAGTCTTCACTGCAGAAGCATCCATCGATACCCAGCGTCAATATCTCACAAGAAGATGTCAGAGATACATAATCTTAACAGTTATCGTTAGGTTCAGATGTCAGAAATCATTGAATCAAAGGTGCTTCCTTATTAATTAATTCTGTACTGTGTTCGTTTTTCGTTGGGAAGCATAAATGATCAACACATCTAGATGAATGATAGGGTAGCAAGATTTGCCCCAGCGATTGGTCAAACAGACAATGCCTATGGTTAATGCACTGTGTTGTGATATAGGTTGATGGACTGGTCTGTATCTGTTTGCCATTGGCTCTTCCTCTGGTAAACTAGGTCACTTTCGATTACCCTGTGTCCATATCGCCTAGTATGCCAGTGTGAAGGGTCGATTTGAGGTAATTGGCGACACACTTGCGGGTTAAAAGTTCATTGATTCCTGTGGATTACGCCAACATAAGTTAATTTGCATAATCCCATAGTAAGTTGTATTTAACTTAATAATTGTACATAAATATACCAATTGCTTCAGTTTCCAAGCATAGACATGTGCTGTATACTAAATATCTGTTACATACTTATGAAAACATGTTTTTCATAGTAATCAATGTCCTGTTTATTATTGTGTTTGCAAGTTGGGATTGGTTTCTGAGATGTAGCTTTTGTATTTTCACCTGGTTAATGTGTAGCATGACCTAGGAAACTGAAGTGTAGTTAGTGCAATAAGATTGTGTACAAACATGTAGCCAGTGTATTTATATTTAAGTGCTTCACCATGAATGCTCCCAGGTGATTTATGTGACAGAACACTTTTGTCATGTCCATGTATCTCATAATGCTACTGTAACAAACTAACCAATCAGAGTAATCAATTAATAAATCCTTGCTTCAGTTTCACAAAATAAACTTGCACAAGGTTGAAGGTGTAGTTTGACTATTTACTGTTCACATTCTGTTTTGACAAAGCTCGACTCCAACTGTTATTTTTGAGACCGGAGGTGGCTACTGCTGTATAGATCTTCCTGACACTTCACCTTCTAATGTACAATGCTGTATGTGTATGATTATTTATATTTGTAAAATTTAATTTTTGCTGATTTTTGTTGCAAAAACAGTGAAGCCAGCCGATATTGTGCATTAATAACGGGCTGGATTGTTCTGATATTACAGTTTGACACTAGGAGGCATCTACTTGTTGTTTATCAGCTGAACGTACGAGACATGTTGGCACTGAGAAATGAGAATACACATTTTGAACTTCAACGCTGTTGAAGTTCAAAATTACATCTCAACAGATGCACGATTATTGAAACTGCATTTTCAACCAGAATTTTGCTGGTTCTTAAATACTCGTCTTGTCTTTTTGGATATATGCAAATAATTCTTTGAAAACTACACTGGTGCCAAAAGAGAACATGATTAAATGTGTGATCATGCTAGAATTAATGTACAGTGACGTCACAGCCACAAATTATTGAAAAGCTCTTGTATTATTATTTATTGACTGTTGATTAACACATGTTCAAATCGGATTGTTATTGCTAAAAGCAAAGGTATACAACTGTTACAAATACTTAGAATACTATTACGCCTGTATTGCGTGCACATGACTATATTTCTATGCAACATCTACAAGTGTACAGTCACATTTGTATTCGACCACTACGGACATTAATAAAGCTACATTGTACGAATATCATCATTGCATTTTGGAGTTTTATACCACACTTTTAGCAATTAGCTGCAGCACTGGGTAAACTATTGTGTTAAAAGTACTGTGTAACTTACAAGTATTATATACTGAAGAAACTTCGCCTAAGTCAGATACAATCGGGTGATTTAATCCGAATTATGCAAAAATCTGACTTCACCGAATACTCCATTCGTACATAGGTGTTCCTTTTGGTCACGCTACACTCGCCAGTCAACTGTCATGTGCAGCAACACAACACTAGCGCGACAGGGGTGGTTATGCAAGACGAGCTAAATCCAATAACTCCCTACCCAGGTACCAGCATGCGATCAAGAATACACCATTGTTGATTGCTGTCATTTGGTGGAGCTTAGAATAATCAGTAATAATTGAACAATGTATTCATTGTCTGTGTTGAATACGGCAACTGACCATGACAACTGTGCCTGTTGTCTGTCGATGTTGCCTTGTATGTGAAATACAATGGTTTAATCGCTCATGTCAGATGTGACAATTTTCCAATTGAAGCGATCACCACACCTTGGTGTTTATTGCCCACACTGTGAATTACGCATAGTACTAATCCGTGAGCACTATTTCAATGTTGTAGTTCAAAATAGGGTATAACTCAATGTGTAAGTATGTATTTTATTAAAACAATGTTGATGAAGAAACAGTAATGAAAACTAAAAAACTTCCAATAAAAAACAGTCGTGATTGTGATGGTATTTCGGAAAAACCTTTGAAAATAATTGAACCCACAGTCATCGAGTCATTAACCCTACTAATAAACAAAGTACCAAATACTGGCATATTCCCTGATATAGTTAAACTTGCAAACTAAGTCCTATTTTTAAGGAAGATCCATCTGTTTTTAATAACACCTATTTCACTCCTTTCAACTATTTTTAAAATGTTCGAGAAAATAATATATAGTTAGTTATCCGCATATTTGAATGATTTTAAACTGTTTGTTGATAATCAATATGGCTTTCGAAAACATACTCAACCAAATATACATCACTTGAACTAGTAGATAGAATAATTGCACAAATGAATACAAATTATGTACCATTAAGTACTTTCCTTGACCTCTCCAAGGCCTTTGATACAGACTGATCACTCGATACTATTAAATAAACTAAGATTATTATGGATTAAATGGTTCTACTCTTAATATATTTAAAGGCTACTTTGACAACAGAAGACAATACACCCATTTCAAAATGTAAATTCTTATTTTTACCTATCGAAATTGCTGTGCTACAAGGCTCTATCATTGGTTCCTTTGGTCATTTATGATATATAATAGTATTAGTGGTTTACAAAACACTAGTAAAATGATTAACTTTATTGTGTAAGCCAATGACACTACATCATTAAGCACAATCAATTGTTTTCACGATTTACCGAACAGAAGTACTGAATATGCAATACACGAAGAACTCCTAAAATACATGAATGGCTAAACATTAATAAATTTTCATTAATTATCATGAATTGAAGAGGCTGCGCCAATGTAGCTGCGCCTTATAAATGCTCCATAAGATTTTCATTTTGTAGGAATTGTGACTGTCTGACATCGCTACTATTTGACAGAGGAGATTGCAATGACACGTGGGGATTGCTGTTCAACGGACGATTTCATATACATATATGTATATATACATATATATGTGTGTGTTTAACATTCACTGAAACGTAACGGCAGATCTGCGCACACTGGTTCTGCAGGCTTGTTGGTAATGTCAACGATTGTTGTCTGATCAATTCAACATCTGTTCGCAACAAAACGACCGACATTTTAAACCACATCCACGTACACGATCTCGACGTTGTGGCCATTACCGAAACCTGGCTTTCTAACAAAGACTCCAACCTCACGGTAACCAGGGCTCTCACACCACCTGGATATAAACTCATTCACCGCTCAAGATCCAGTCGTGGTGGTGGCGGCATTGCGATACTGCATAAAGATTCCATCAAAACAACCGTAGTGAAAACATTCAACGACATTCGATCTTTCGAAGCGATGACGCTAAATTAACATCACATGGGAAAACATAATCTCGCTTGTCGTCTATCGTTCACCAACTAAGAAGAACGGATCATCGGTTGTCAATTTCTTCAATGACTTCGCAGATATCCTGGACACATATGCGACACTGCCTGATGAACTTGTTATAATTGGCGATTTTAAATTATTTTCACTTTGACGTTAACACCGATGTTCGCGTGAAACGTTTCCGTGACGTATTGCAATGCCACGACATGACGCAGTATGTCGAACAACCAACACATTAAGAAGGCCACATTTTAGACCTTGTGATATATATAGCCCGTACTAACTCCTATGTGGCTGACACGGTAGTCGTAGAGCTTATTTCTAATCACCACGCTGTGCACTGCCGTTTTGCAATGCCCAAGCCTCCATTTCGGAGAGAAAAGAAGACTTGCCGCAAGATAAAGGCGATCAATCTCGCATCGTTCTCGTCAGATATTGATAATTCCAAATTACACACAAAGCGTGACTAATCATTAGACGACATTGTAGCTCAACACAACAATGTCATGAGCGAACTGCTTGACAAACACGCACAAGTGAAGACGAAATGGCTCACCATCCGACCTGATGCGCCAAATTTTATCAGCCAGGAAGGAGAGGCGCCGGATGGAGCGAAGATGGAGATTGTCCAGGTTGACCATCGACAGAGAAATCTTCATCAACCAGAGAGAACGAGTGAAGATGTTGTACACTGCCAGATCCACATTTTACCAACAAAATCAACGAACAGCCTGTCAACCCCAAAACTCTGTACGGATAGTTGGTTCTCTTCTGCATACAAAACACCTGCTAGCTCTGCCCCACAACCATCTCGGACAATTGCTTGACAACTTCGACAATTATTTCACGGACAAAAGTGACATTATCAGACGCGATCTTGATACTCATGACAAACACACATCGCTGCGCCCGGACGAACCCTGTGTTAACTTGTCACATCTACCATCGCCCCTTCCGACGCCGACTTCCATGTTCGACGACAATGAAGATATGAGGATTACAACATCGAAATCTAGTTTGAAACGGAAACTACAGGTCGAACACTCAGCTAGAACACTTCCAACTGCTGCAACAACAATCGTCGATGGATGAGCCGTGTTATGGATTATTCACTGGCCAGCCCATGGCACTATACAAGGTTATCTCGACAGTTTGCTTAAGTCTGTTAGTTAGAGTTACAGTTAGACACAAGTACGTGACGTGAACATTATATTTGATCGCTACAACGACTACAGTACCAATTGTTTTGCAAGATCAACTCGCCTCGGAGAGCAAGCTAGTAGACGCCTCGAGTTACGGCTTGCTACTCTGTTGCCACCCAAGAATGTTGTACTAACAGTTATTGAAAACAAGCTGATCGCCGTTATCTATGACGAGTTACAGTATAACAGAAATCGATATACCACAAAGCCCCAGTGAAGCACAAGTTGGTCATCACGGACCCATTTCCTATTCGAGCTGGAGATATTCAAATGCAACAAGATGCTTATATCAAGGTGTTACGGATGCAAACATGACGAAAGCATGCAATGCACCTGCTATATAAGAAAGTGATTAGCAAAGACGGCAAAGCGAAATACATACAACTGCAGCGCCAAAGTTTAAGTCACTCGCTCCAACATCGGAGGCATTTGAAGTAAACGTGCTCACTTACAAACATTCATAATGAAAAAATGCCTTGGAGAAAGGACCACCTAATCTAAATCCAACAGACTTCCGTTGGTCGATGGATGAAATGTCCAAGTCACTCTCCCCGGCACTGTACGGGAGTCGATCGTTGCAGCTCCCGCTGACGTTCTGAAAATGATCCGGTGTGGTTGTGTAACGGGGAGTCTCTGTTCCAGGGTGCGATGCATATATCGAGCTTACCAGTTAGCAAGCACCATCCTTTGCAATTGGCATGGGCAGGGAAACTGTAACAACCGCTGGACGAAGGTAGTCAAGGTTAGATAAATGATGTTACAGACAATGGCGATGACAACGAATGTGATGACGCAATAAACCTATCGATTTGCACCTTAATAGGGCCGAAGATTGAGTCGATGTAAGTTGACAGTTATCATAGCGAATATATATATATAATGTATACTTATATTTTCACAATAATGCTGCCATTTTGGCGGTCATATTGGGTGACATATATATCCCGTTGTCGTACATTACTACAAATTAGATCATTGAATTACCCGGATGCTAAAACATATATGTTTATAAACAAACAATAAGTATCTAGGTGGCATAGCAGTGCAATTATGTTCGATTTTATATATATTTCACGTCATGGCGGCCATCTTTGATATTTCAAATTCCTCACGGACGCCAGAGTGACATCATGCAGTTTCTGATTCAGTAGACTTTCTAGTTGTAAAAAACACCAAAACACATTGGGCAGACTCCATTGCACGGTTATGTTGTCTGGCGGCAGCTAGACTATTAGACTTCACCTTAAATACGCGACAGCTCCCTCCCTCCCTTGGCATAACGCTGTTTCCTATTGGTTACATTACGACCAGACTCAGCGAATGAAAAACCATGTCACAACATGCTGCATACATATGCTGCCACCTGTTGAATATAGTGCAACCTAAATTTCAGTGATTACCCAACATGGTCACAGTCCGTAATATTTTCATCCCTCACCGTAATACCGTAATTTGAGATTACTTTCCGGAATGATTCCGGACAATCCGGAATGGTAGGCAGGTCTGCCTGTATCTGCCCATATACCTTGAAACGCCCCATATCCTCCAATTGCACCTCCTCTTGAGACCACCAGGCAGTTATGTTGCTTCAGCAGGGAGATGCTACTGGTGTGTGGCCTATCCTACGAACAGCCAGTCGGCCCCTATGCGAGTTATAATTATGTTCACTTCGATCCCGCCATTTTAAAAGGAACGTAGTATGTTCGTCTACCCGGAATTAGTAATTTCTAATTGGAAGTCTACTGTGTTGCCCGTGGGAAAGTGAGCATCGTTGAACATCAAAGGGTATAGCAATTAACTATCCACTGTACCACCCTGCACCATAACACTATATAATAACATGTCCAATACGGTTCTGCTGTCCATGAAAGTGGCCCAATTAAGGTAGTCCATATGCGGCCACATGCTACAGATGCCAGAAAATACTACAGAACATCCTTATGAACTAGAGGCAGTAATCGACCTACAATACACATATGCTAGAGCAGGGTTCCGCAATTTTTTTAGGTTTGGGCCAAATTTTGTTCAGTTGTCTTTCTGCGGTCCTGTAGGTGTTCGTATGATGTGTTTATGTTACCACAAACTGTTGTATGATAGAACATTACCAATTTCTTTTGTTCTTGACAGTTACAACTGTTTGGGCGGATCTCACAGGCCAGCTGGGAAAAGTTTTAGTGGGCTAAATTTGGCCCACGGGTCACATTTAGTGGAAAGCTGTGCTAGAGGTACTGATGTATTTGGTAGTCCCTGGCTCGTGAAGATGCTCCTGCAATAAGCTCTTGAATTCATGCAAAGAACTAATTACTTACCGGTATAGTTGTAAGATGTATTGTTACTTATACGTCAAATTATGTACACATGGAAAGCCATGCAAGATCATTTCAATTCAATAATTGATATAATCTCAATCAAGACATCAGGTAAATGCTCTTTGGACCAGACCTGGGGCCGAGTACATTTTCATGAGTACAAGTACTTTGATGATGGATGAGTACGAGTACATTGCTAAAAGCTGAGTACGAGTACATTCTCACGAGTACGAGTAAAAGTACATTAAAAACAATTTAAATATTAAATAATAACGTATTTTTAAATTATTTAATTAATCTAATTTATATAACTCAACACAGGTGAATATGCAATGGCAGTTGATACATTTGTTGAGGAAAACTAAGAACAACCTCTATTTCATCAACAATGAAATTCACTTCAATGGCATTCATTTCAGTGGCATCCTATGATCTTATCATCTATTTGCCATTGCACCAAATGAACACGAGTTGTTCACAGGTTGATTCTTTCAGGCTGCACCGTTCAGGGCAGAATACTTTCTCGGCTATGCCAAATACCCTTTCAACTGGGGCTGATGAGGCCGGAATGCTGAGATGGCGAGGGACCAACTGAGCCAGAATTGGAAACCTCAGAACTGCAGTGGGTCACTGTAATGATCTGTACATGGCTGACTGAGGTATTCTCTCACTTCTACAATCAGTAATCTGCTGATATTATAACTTTGCAGTTTATATTTTCTGATCATAGACTACTAGTTGTTGAGAGGGTTAGCACATGTCCACATAACAGGCTCAGCATCCCCTTTGGACTTTCTTAGCCAGTCTGCTGGCATGGGATTATACTAGTGTAGTGGGCAGTCTGACTTGAGCTACCTTACTTCTACAGAGGAAGACTGGTAGTTCTTGTTCTTAGCTGTTAGCACTGTCAGCCACTGTCAAGTGGCATGGTCTCCAGACTACATCAAAGGCATTTCCTGTCTAATTGGTGGGTTAACTGCTAATTGGCTCTTTATGGAGATCCTGGTGGCTAAATTAAACAAACAGGTTTATGGCCTGAACTGATAGCCTACAATTATTGTTTGCTGAAGAGGGTGTTTCTGGCTGGGAAAAGATGCAGTCATGTTTGGGTATCATAGTCATGGTTATCAGAGAATGAGGATGTACTATGTGTACGGATGGTAAGGTGGTATTCTATCAGAATTAACAAAGTATTAAAAAAATTGTTGAACATTAAAATATTTCAGGAAAGTTTAATTTTATAACCAAATATATTTATTTTCCTCAGTACATATTGAAAAAGTACTCAGATGTACTCGTAAAATCTGAGTACAATGAGTATGAGTACGAGTCCATGACCCATAAGTTTCATGAGTACAAGTATGAGTACTTCAAAAATGTACTCGAGTACATGAGTACACGAGTACCGAGTACTTCGGCCCCAGGTCTGCTTTGGACTGATGCACAATGAGAGGTATACGAAAGATTGTGATAGACTAAAAAGTCATTGATACGAGTAATCACTTATTTATTAAGAAAACACTGTTCCCAATACAAGTTAGCATTCACTGCTGTCATCTGTTTTCGGTATGTTTTTAATAAGTCCCTGTATGCGGCCGAGTATAATCTCGTTGGTACTTCGGCAATTATCTGCTTCGTACGGTGGCTCGATAAAAACCGCATCAGATATATTGAGAACTTCCCCAGAAACTGTCACCGGCATCCGATTCATTGCGAGCCACGACCTCACCTTCTCCTTTCGCTGTTCGAGTTCTTCCGCCGATAACTCATCCATCAGTTTTGGTCGAAACAACCGATCGAGTTCTTTCTCGTGAACGTCTGTCTGGTCATTAACCATCGTTATGTTTACGACGGCATGACCCATGATGACCTCTAGTTGAGAAGGGGTTGCAGTGTCATGCCCCTCGGAGGTTGTAAACTGAACGAGGACAACGCTTTGGGAGACGGGGTCGATCGTGTACACCCACCCCTTGTGGGTTGTGCCATCGTCCGCTGTCACACACACCTCCTTATGCAGGTGACTCATGAACTCAGATGGGTCTCGGGTAAACACAGGGTGACACGACGTCATAGTCTCAAAGGTCTGGTCCACCATCAAGAAGTTTGTAAACAGTGCAAATTTCCCCACAAGAATGTCTGTTATTTTTCCACAGAGTCGAGATTACACAACTTGTATTTGTGGACACTGATGGGTTAGAAAACACAAAAATTGATGAGAATTTCCCCAGTCTTGTTATTTTGCTATAGAGTTGAGATTACACAACTTGTACTTCTTGAGTAGCTCCGTCTTGATGACCAGTTGTTGCCGGAGCATCTCCAGCTGCCGCTCCTGCTCCTCCTTACTGTAATCAATGCCTGGCAGCTTCGCTATCTGCTCCTTCGCGAGTTGTAGCTTTGTCTTCAGCTCGGCCACTTTCTGCGGCAGCTCGTAGGGGTCCTTCTCCACACTGCAACTGCAAACAGTCCAGTTAATTTTAGGGTTCGTTTCAAAGCAGTTTTCAGGTTTAGAAAAAAACAAACATATATTATTAATTCGAGGCTGTCTGTTGCTAATTAAAAAAAATATTTACGTAAATGTTCTTAATAATGTTTGTTGAGGGTATCATGTTGACACAAAAGGCAATGCCTCTAGACAAACCTTTCTTAAGGTAAGAACTTAAAGATGAAACTAACCTGTAAGTTGTAATGCATGTTTGATGTGTTTATTGAGAAACAGGCACTTGTGTAGAAACCGAACCCACCTAGATTTTGCCATAAATAACTGTATATTTTCTAAAATTAGAGACATTAGTGTATTAGTTCCATTATTCATCATAATCTCAGGCATATCTGTTACCAAGACATTGCACTTAGTGCATTTTTGAGGTCCAGATATCACCCCAGTTTGTGGCAGTCTGCGTCGCTGCAGCTGTACTTTACTGCACCGAGCATTTGACATGAGTGACTTTTTTAGGACAGTATGTGCTGATGCAAACCAGGCACTTGTTAGGCGTCAAAAGTGCACTAAGATGCATTAGTTTTATAACTGATGTATAAAATTTAGGCAAAATATGGTTATAATGGCAAAATCGAGGAGGGTCCGAATTCTACACGAGTGCCGAAAAACAAATAGATCAGATAAATAAAAAAAAATATCCTGAAGAATGTTCAGTAAAATTGTTTTTTTTGGGGAACAAGTACAGCAATTTATAATGGTAATTACCATTATAAATTTCTTTCATGATTTATAACAATGTTTAATGTTAGTATGTAAACAGTAACTCTTCCCCATCTTCTGAACCATTGCTCACCAAGCGAATTAGGATGGCAGAGAAGAAAAGGGAGGGACTCTTCTTCCGATTAACCAACTTCAACGTTTTGAAGATCATTCATTGTTGGTATATTTTACATTACGTCCATTTTTTTTACTTGCCCGGCTTTTAGTTTGTCTGTGGCTTATGCCATGGCTAGTCCTAGCCTAGACTCAGGCATGTGAGAGGAGGCAAGTCACTTTCCAGTAACATTTGCGCACGGCACGGCAAACTGGGGAAGAAAATGAGGTCTGGATTGGAAATCAGAATTAGTAGCTCATGTTTCGTTCGACCGAACGCGACTGTGAACTTCGAAAACAACACACGGCCGCAACTGATTTGCCGCCAAAACTCATGCACGGATTGTAAGCTGGGCTTTTAAAAAAGGACGACGATCACAACATTTTTATTGTCGATGTTTGCCAAGTCACAACCCCCCATATTAAAACAACAATTTTTTGGATTTGGACGAATCACAGAAACGGCCAAATTGAGTTCATGAACCGTGGAAATCCGCGTTTCCGCGGAAGAATTTCATGCCTGTAGTCTAGACTACAGTGAGGGGCTATGGTTAGGCAGGACACCACGGCACTAATCAGTGACTGCTCAGATACCCAATTATCGTCCAATTGTGTGACTGAACCGTTCACACAACGAATTATGATACACATTTATTCTTCAAAGAGAGCCTGATAATACCGTGAAATTAACTTTTCGTCAATTTATCGTTTGAAGAATGAAATACCTCTTAAGAATTTCGTAAACTATTGGTAAGAAATTCACGTCCAACTCTTCCATGTTTAATTATGTGAAAACCGAAACGAGGTTTTGTTAATTTTTTTCTTTGATTAAATACCACATTAGACATGTTGGAAAGATGGATGTTAATGCATAACACTGCATTTACTATGTAATTACGCAATATATAATGTAATATATAACGATTGTATTCAGGAACAAAATCATGTGACACCATACAAACCATCATGGCGGCCTTTGCATGGTACAACTGTTTTACAATTAAATACTGTTTAATTTGCTGGATTAGGAGTAATAAGACAATTACACATCATTGCAACAATATTTTCACAATGAAATAGCACTTATTTCTGCATATTTCGGGATCCTTACGAAGAGAATCGTAAGAACTAAGGACAGAATGCTGATTTTTTACTCGTCACGCCCCATTTTCTGTCATTAGTTTCGCTGTCACTGTGTCAGTTCCACTTCTCTGTAAAATTAAGATCGCCAAACACTAAATTACATAGTTAACATCAATCCTCCAGCATAACATAAAATATATCCCCAAGCGACACTAACAATGTGACTGTCTCTCACCGGTAAATAAAAAAATTGGCAATTTCGTACAGTATATATTACCGACCATCCACTTCACTACATCAGCATCACCTTTCAACCATCAATAAATAAATATGCATTGTACCCTAGGAACATATTCACATGGAATATACTCATGTGTTGCTGCCTCAACCATTAAAGAAATGGAACTTCTGTATGCCCTCTAACTAAAGTTACCCAGTCTCTATACGAAATGCTCTTTGCACACTTTACAATAAATTGAATAATTTGTGTTCTTATATATTGCACTCTAAAAACAAAACAAAAATTTCCTGTTCGCCTGCCATGCCACGGCACTGCCTGTATCCTCAGCATGTTGAGGCTAGGCATGTATTGGAAGAAGAAGACATTGTTTTTGATTGTTTTTCTGCACTTATTTTATATGATTGCATTGAAATATAATTTGCAATAAAGCTCTGGTTACACAGATTCCTAATTTTGTACTTAACGGTACAACATTTAGAGTTATAGATACTATTAGATAATATACCTTATAATATGGTTCCATATATGTTTTGTGTGCCCAGGAGAGCTGCTGTGAGGAATTATGATGTTGAGAAAAGAAAGACAAGGATTGAATTGGAGGAGACAAGTCATCACCCTCTGAAAGGCATTGCTGTTACTGTGAGTTAATTGACCCAGGTTGTGCGACTCTGTCATGACTACTTACTATGTACCTTTAGAACTGTAGTCTGTTATGTAATGTTTTCTTAATTCTAACATGACAACAAGTTTGTTGTGGTAAAATATCTATATATTAATAAACACTAACTCTTGAATATTGTAACTGCATCTCGTCCGAGGTGCCAAGGTTCACTAACCTCTTTCTGTCTTCATTTGTTTCCTTGGACCTTTTTTGGAACTGATCTACCAATTAGCAATGTATTTCAGAAACACGATGACAGTAATTTAGATTGTAAAAATGTTTTTGATATAAACTCATCTGGAGGTCTTTTCTCATACTTGAAACAATTGATTTATGATCATTTCACCAAATGGGACCGTTGTAAAGGAGTGATTCGTTGCTAGTGTTCAGTAATAATTAATAGTTAACCATTACTAAAAATGTATTTAATTTTATACAACATTAAGTCTATGGTTGTTTGTGGTCCTCCACAATTGTGCTCAGTGAGAATATCAAATATTAAAATGATCAGTGTACAATATTTAATAGACGGTAATATACAGTTAAGTAGATAAAAAACCTTATTAAAAATATTAAATATAATGCGGTAAAATAGTAGTATGTGTGTTATGAGTAGTGTATCTGTGTAATTTGCATGGTAATAAAGTGTCTGGTTTCATGATCCGTAGATGTCAGAAAGCTGGGTGAAGGGATCAGGGAAAGACGGCCGGAGAAGTCAGGAGAGGAGTAAAATTTACGACCCATTGAGTTCTGCCCTGGAGGGCACTGACCCCCTCTCACAGATGGCTGCGGAGGCTGACCCTCTCTCCCTGATGGCTGCAGAAATGTCTTTGTCACAAAGTGTGCGTAACTATGGATACCGATAATGTGTAACTTACACGGATATTGATTTAAAGTTGGGAAATAAAAGGAGACCCCTGTGGTTTAGCTAACTCAGTGGTTAATGTGGTCATCTTCGAGAGGATGTGGGTTCAATTTTACCTTCAGTGGTTTAAAAACTTGTGCAATTTTATTCATCCCAAATTGCCTGCATCTCTGTCTTGATACTTTATTCTTAATTGTCAATGTTTTATTGCTGGTTCAACAGAAGAAGGCAAGGTCGGGTTCAATGTCATCAATGTCATTCTCAACCAGTGATGCTGACGAATCGTTGGAAATGTGGTCAAGTAAACGGGCTGGAATTCTCAGCAAGTACACAACATCCGAGAAGTTGACCATTACCACAAGCTTTCTCTCTGCCTCAGACAAAGAAAAAGGTAACAACAGATGTTGCAGGATTTTGTAATTATTATTTGTATTATTATTATAATTAATATTTGATTTATTATTGGAATATTTTATTATAATTATTATTATTATTAGACTGATTAGAATAATAATAATAATTATTATTATCATTATTTTAATTACCAGTTTCCTTGAATTTTATATTTACCCGAAGTTAACTATTCTTTATAAATTGCATACAATAGTTTGCAGTGCAATTTTATGCAGTGTTTAGTTTGTTTATCAATATTTGTAACATCGTATCTCATCATTATGTATTTAACATAATCAATTATGTGCCATTGAGATTGCGTGGTGTTGTCACAAATATTTTGTGATTATCAGTTGTCACATGTTAGTGTTGATATATAATGGTGCATATGTTGTAAAAGAAATAACGTCATTCCTCATTAGCTTGTTTTGTATACTGCAGTGAAGGTGAAGGCCCACGTGAACACTGTGTCTGATAAAGTGAGGAACAGACTGGATCAGCTCGATGACTTTGAGGAAGTATGTATCACATTCCTAAAGTATTTATATACTTTATATCTTTGTAAAATATAAACATTTGAAACGGTCCATTCAACTTATACTTTTTTAATGTTATTGTAATACTGCTTGAAAGTCTAGTGTATAGCAGAGACATGTCAGCAATTAACCCTTTCCCTTACAGTTGCTGCAGTTGTCAGTCACTGAGTAGGTGTAAACATATATTGTCAAAGTTCATACTCTCCCCAACAAGCCATATTTTTAGCATGAATGATGTGGCTATTGACATTACCATTGTAGGTAGCTTACGTATGTAAACAAATCATGACAATTCTCCCATCATTGCAGCTGCTGCAATAGTATAATGACATTATGTTTTTTGTTCAGGGTTCTGTGCAGGAGATGTTGAATCTGAATCAGCAGGAATATGTGAACCGAATAGATGAGCTGAACAGTCAGCTTATACTGGCGTGGGACCAGGATCAAAGGGTTAAGGCCCTCAAGATTGCCATACAGGTGGGAAACACAGGGTTAATTATGACCTGATTGGAGCTGCTCACTGAATTACACATGAAGAAAATATTACTAGTTAATCCCATTAAAAATGTAAAGTTGGAATGCTAAAGTTGTATGACTAGTTAATTTTATCAAGAGGGTCATTAAAATGTTATTTGATTGTTTTAATCTGGAAGCTCCTAGCTAAAGGTAATACCTTTTTGACAAAATATTACAATTATTATGCTATCAGCCTGCTTTGTGCAGACAACTTTACTTTTTATTATTATTAATTCTTATATCCTGAACTGTTTTTAGTGTGCCAAGTTGCTGGCTGATGTTTCTGTCATCCAGTTCTACCCAAGCAAGTTTGTGTTGATCACAGACATACTCGACACATTTGGTGAGTCGTCCACAAGGGCAGCAACATGAAGAGTTTGTGATTGAGATGAGTCATCCACCGGTGACTCACTCTCTCATTTAAAAAGTTGTTACACATGAAATTTCAGACAAAATAAATAGCATGAGACAATATAATCAGTTCATATAAAGACAATTGTTTCTCTTGTCTTTTTATGACAATATCTGTTACAGATTTATAAGTGTTCCATCAATAAAATGGATGTAACATAATTAATTTTATTTAAAGAGATTGAATAGTTTTATAGATTTTTGTCAACAATATTATGTTTTTTCTTAGTTTTATTGACATTTAGTGGTCTGGTAATCTTGAGATTAAGTTTACATTACTGACTTCATATAATGATATAAAGAAGTTTGCTTACATAATAAACACATAATAGAAGCACAAGTTGTGCTGCACAACAAGATAAGGTACGCTGATAGAAGGCTTGCTTATATTTCTAATCCTGACATAATAGACATTTGTATGATAATTGGTTGAAGGCAGTATGTGCCAACAGATTAGGTTACTTCACTGAATGTTGTAGGTCGTCTGGTCTATAATCGCATCAAGACGAAGGCCTCTATCGTGTCTGCCAGGGGTGCTGCTCACTCTATCCATCTACCAGGTGTGTTACCATGTACTCTTATGTTGTATCCACTGTCTGGAGGCTTTAATCAAGTGTGTTACCATATACTCTTATGTTGTGTCCACTGTCTGGAGGCTCTAACCAGGAGGCTCTTACCAGGTGTGTTACCAAGTGCTCTAGTGTTGTGTCTACAGTCTCTGCTCTAACTAGGTGTGTTACCATGCGCTCTTATGTTGTGTCTATTGTCTGGAGCCTCTAACCGAGTGTGTTACCATGTACTCTTATGTTGTATCCACTGTATAGAGGCTCTAACCAGATGTGTTGCCATGTACTCTTATGTTGTATATATTGTCTGGAGACTCTAGTTAGGTGTGTTACCATGTAGTATTATGTTATATCCACTGTCTGCAGTCTCTAACCAGGTTTGTTACCATATACTCTTATGTTGTGTCCTCTGTCTGGATGCTATAACCAGGTTTGTTACCATATACTCTTATGTTGTGTCCTCTGTCTGGATGCTATAACCAGGTTTGTTACCATATACTCTTATGTTGTATCCACTGTCTGGAGTCTCTAACCAGGTGTGTTACCATGTACTCTTATGTTGTATCCACTGTCTGGAGGCTCTAACCAGGTGTGTTACCATATACTCTTATGTTGTGTCCTCTGTCTGGATGCAATAACCAGGTTTGTTACCATATACTCTTATGTTGTATCCACTGTCTGGAGTCTCTAACCAGGTGTGTTACCATGTACTCTTATGTTGTATCCACTGTCTGGAGGCTCTAACCAGGTGTGTTACCATATATATTGTTATGTTGTGTCCACTGTATCTGCTCTAACCAGGTGAGTCGTTGGTTCTAACCAGATGTGCTACCATGTACTCTTGTATTGTTGTATGTATCACAAGCAAGGTATTTTGTGCTGTCAATGTAACAAGTGTGTTAAGACACCATCAATTGAATCACCATGTGTTACACAGGACATTGCACTGGTTTCAGTCAAGTATTTGGTTTTGATCAGTTTGAAGCAATCGATATACAGACTGTACCCAGTAAATGTTTTGTTGTCTGTAGAAAACTTCACATCAGACCAGGTTCCGGAGACGGCGAAAGAAACCTGTCGAAACTGGTTCTTCAAGATTGCCTCAATCCGGGAGTTGATTCCAAGGCTCTATGTGGAGGCGGCCATCTTGAAAAGCTACAGCTACTTAACAACAGGGTGAGCAAAAGCAAAACTGTTTGTAATGTTATACATAATAATTATTATGTCTACCTAGTAATTACTGGTATGCTTTAACGGTTACAAGCAGTGATACAATTGTTAATTACTGAGTAGAATGTACACATGATTTAAAATTATTTACAGAATCGAAGGAATGAAGTATTAAAACAACATGGTATCTTAAAATATTAATGTAGGCATTCATTGTAGTGTGAACTGTTGGTATCACAACAACTAAGAAGTAGAAAATACTTAACCATTTTAGGCATATATATTATAGTTGTCTTTACTTTGTGTACAGAGAATACAAAGAGGCATTGTTGAGACTTACGTCTATGACTCGTGGAATTGGCGATCCACTAGTGGCCATTTATGCCCGATGCTACTTATGCAGAGTGAGTTTACAGTTTGCACCTGACTAATTGGTAACTATTGTGGCAGATTTAACATTATCCAGATTATCAATCATTCATTTATTTCCAAATGAAAATTAATTACACATTAAATTAACTTTACAGCTATATAAATGCAACCATGTAGCTATAACTGTTTGTTTGACAAATAGCTGTTTTCTTATATTTTACTGTTATGATGACCTTACATTGTACATACAAATGCCAGTGTTGTTTTGGAGTGTATTATTTTGTTAATAATTGTTTTTTTTTTTTTTATGAGATGAAAAGTGTTTTCTCATTCCGATTCTAAGACATGTACAATATTGTATTATGTTTTTTAATCATCATGAAAACAACATAATCATAACTACAACCTGTTCACAGCCAATGCGAGGCAAGTACGCAGTCACTAAAATGATCTTTTGACTATGAATTATATGTACAGCAGCATGATAGAAAATTTGTAATTATGACCTGTTGTCTCTTCTGTCTAGGTAGGAATAATGGTTGCCCCTAAGATCCGAGACCATCTCATACCCTGCTTTGATGACTTTCTCTTCAGCTACACCCAGGTATGTGCAGTGACTGCTTGACTTAACAACTTACTGCAGATTAAATTTCTTTCCACAGAATGAAATATTTGTATAGCATATTTGAGCAGTTCTGGTATCTAAAAATACACGAGACAGTCATAGCTCTCCAATTAGATAAGTCAGCAGAAAGCATTCTGAGTAGCATATTCCAGTGTTCTTTTTATTTAAATTGTAATTAAAACTTTAAAAAACTAATTATATTTAAATTCTTCCTACTAAAATAAAATAATACCTGTATATTTATTTATTTCTGGAAAATGCTATATAAGAAATACGTGTATTATTATTTATATTGAAAATCTATCTTGCATTTAAAGTTGACATTTTTCTGTGGTGTTTTAGATCCAGGGCGACTTGGTTCAGAACATCCTGGCTGTTCAGAAGCTGGAGTTACCACGATACTTCATCCTCTATTCCCCTGCCCTTGATTGGCTACTGCAGTGTATCGCCCGTAACGCCCAAGAACAAGTGCTGGTCGAAGTGCTCGCCAAGAGTAAATGTCATTGCAACAGGTAGGTGGTACAGGTAGTGTCGAGTGTGTCAATAATGCAAGTAAATCATTATGATGCTATTTTCATATTTAAAGTTGCATTGTGAGGTCGTTCATCTTTCAAATGCATGTCACATGATGTATGTATGTTAACGTTATCCTGCTAGAAGGCTTGTACCTTGGGCGCCAAACTTTCAGCCATCGATCTATGACCACACAAATGAAACGTAACCCCATAATTTTTTTGAAATACCCCATACGTCAAGGAATCTTTGTGTTTTTAGGGTAAATCCATCACTTTGCAGTGTAAGTTGAGAATCGTGGAAACCACACGTGCGACAAATACGTTGGGAAACCAGCCCTTGCATCGTGGACTATGTTGCTTGGCAACATGAAGTAGACGCTGACATGATAGGCTCACATGTACCCTCATGCAAATACCATAGCAATACGAATATATCAGTCAACAATTCTACACTATCACAACTAGGGCCTATCAATGGATGTGAACTTCCGTTTCTCTCCAACCTTTGTCATTTTGAACATGCGAGTATTGCAGCACATGCATGAAGTGGTTATCTATATTTGACGTGCGTTGAAACCATCACATACCAAAGCGAGTGTGTTGTGGTGTTTATGTAACAATGCTGTGTATTTCCTAACATTTATTAGATATTGATATCAGGACTTTCACCTATGAACTACCAAGGTATCCCACCTGGAATCAAGCATCTTTGCGGGTTGTCCTAAAAGAAGACGATATTGTTTCAGTGCCCTCCTACTCAACTCAGTGATGCAGGCTTTCAGGCCGGAGTACATCACATCCCGTGCCCTACAGTTCACCGAGATGATCCGGGAATGCGAGGAGTCAGGCTTCCCAAAGGTGGGCTTCTGTGGTGGGCTTCTCTGTTGTGGGCTGTTGTGGTGGACTTCTATATGGTAGACTCTTGTAGCAAGCTTATGTGGAAGAGACTGACATGAATCTATTGTTGACTTTTGTGAATTAAAATCTCGGTGAATATCAGCAGTTTCCCTTATGTTAATGAATATTCTGTAACTTCAATGACAATATCCCAAGTGAAGTGGCATTCCATTAGTGTAATTTCAATAAAAGTATTCCAGGTAGAAGTACCAAACCAATACTGTCACTTCAGTGAACTTGGTCCAAGAACCTTATTACAGTTGTTATATTGCATAGACCTTGCTGCCCCAACTGCTCTACCATTTGGCTCTCATCTCTATTCCAGTGCCTCCTCTACCAAACTCTCGGCTCGTGCCTGGCTACTGCAGTGCCCCCTGATGACCAGAAGTTGGCCATCCTCAACGAAGTCTGGACAATCGTCACAAAACTGACCAGTTCTTCGGTCAGTTTCCTGCCATAACCATGTTCAAACAACAACATTAAAGACAACCACTTCAGCAACATGATGTTCCAGAAAGACAACATTTTGTATTATTTCATATTGAAACAATTAAAGTTAAATACAATATTAATTTGTATAGTGTCACATGGAGTACAGTCTTATATTGGCACTAGTAATGCTATGTTGAGAATGGGGTGTCAGTCTATTTGGTATTTTGGTAATCTTGCACTTTATTGACAGTGTGGTAATTTTGGCATGAGAGGTGGGTAATTGTTTTGAGGGTAAAACAGTTTGATGTGGACACTCGAGTAATTTTGTCTTAAGAAGAGTGTACTCTTGGGTAGACACTGATGTTGTTGTTGACACTGTTATGATGTTCTGTTGCTAGGACTACATCAACTGTGCAGAAATGTGGATAGAGTTCATCGTGAGAAACTTCTCTGTGAGTGAATAAACTTACTCTTTTTCCATTTCCCTGTAGCAGCAGCAGTCTCTCAATGTTATAGATGTTAGGTCAGCTTAACTAACGCATATGGCGATCTTACACGATAACAATATGCAGATTTAGACAACTCTATTTCCTATCATATCTGTTTAACATTAAATTAAAATGGAAAACCTACTTAAAATGACTGGAAAAATATTTCAGTTGAAATACTGTAGTGATGATTTGAATTCAGACACTATATGTTTTTGGACACCTAATAATCTACAAAAAGAAATATTTTATGTACTGTATGTTTTTTTACTGCTGTTATTGTTACGTGTCCAAATACCTACATAGTTACTTTGTATTTTTGGAAACCAAAATAATTCTTTTGTACTGTGTGCTTTTGTACAGCTGAGAGTTTAGTTAGTTTTAGGTGTTTGAATACAGACTGTCATTAAGGTGTGTGTTGTTTCAGAAGCGTGAGGTGAACACATTCCTGGGGGACATCATTAAGCACATGTTGCCCGACAGAGCATATGAAGACCACTATGTACAGCTGCAGTCAATTGTGACCAAGATACTGGAGCATCTGCACGATTTCTCTCTTCTCTTCTCCGTGGTGGGTGAAGATCCTTAGCCAAAGAACTTCAAAATAACTATAAAGGGTGTATCACAAAATAGGTTATTTTTTGATTTGGTATCAATATTATAATCACAATATCAACAGTTTAAATTTGTGTTGCATATTAGTGTGGTTACAGCAGTAATTATATACGCATCAGGTTATAGCTTCATAGGTTTCTTTGTTTATATTTTCCACTAATGGAAATAAACAACTGAATTGACAGCAAAGCCTTAATTTTATGCCACTCTCCGACATTCAGTGGTGTGTTAAACTTTGCCTCTGGCAGATCTGTTCATGTGAACACTGTGTCGGCTGTTGTCTGCACTACTTTGACAACTGTTTAAAGGACTTTTACAAGAAACACTGGTGTAGTTGCATTCATCTTAGGTTCTGTCTCTTGCTTCCAGGACAAGTTTCTCCCGTTCCTCGACATGTTCCAGAAGGAATCGATCAAAGTGGAAGTGTGCAAGAACCTAACGGAATCCTACATCAAGTGAGTGCAGTAACGCAGTGAACATGTCAATAGATAGATAGATAGAGTTTATTTTTAGAATCGTATAAATCATACATACAGACATAATCAAGTATAGCAATTGGTGATATAATATGTGATTCCAGGCTGACAGCGGAGCCAATTAAGGCTGTAACCAGTTGGTTTAAATGATAATAATATAAAATAAGTAGGCCTACTTATGTTAAGTGAACTGGTCGTTGTCAAGCCCACAAATAGCTATATAAACAATGTAATAATAATGTCACGTGTAGCATGTTGATAAAGTTTCAATAATAGACCAGATATTTATATATGGAGTCTTTTGGAACAACAACAATAGTAAATGTAAAATTTAATTTATAGCAAACATTTTTTTTTTTTTTTTCGTAATGAATTACGGTTCTGCTAGAACTTCATACCTATTTACAACAATTGCTTTTAGAGATAATACAAAACTTTTTAGGTTGTTATTGTTTTGAGTGATAGTTGGAATTGTATTCCAGATTAGCGGATCTTTACATAACAAACTGTTTGAAGACCTTACAGTAGAAATGGTGAAAGAACGTGTATGTGAAGTTTGTCTAGTTCCGTGAGTGTTTACGACACGGGTAAATATAAAATAAAGCATTTGGTAGGCTCCCGTGAACATAATTATACATAAATTTTCTATGAAATTTTGACCTGCATGTCAGTCTTATTATGATACTTGGACCCTTCATATCATAAGACATTTTATGCCTGGCTTACAACCTTTTGATTTAGTTTAGTGAATCAGTAATTCTAAATGTTATAGTAAGCTATGTCCCAAGGATATATCCAATTATATTAAACTTTAAAACGGGGTCCAAATATAATAGTGAAATATAGACCCCCCTGCCTATGAGATTAAACACTGCCCAACATTTGTATCTCCTTTTAAAAAGTTTTATGTATCATGACCCACGGGTCCAAATATTATAGCAAAATATGGATCCCCACCTATGAGATTAGTTAGTGGCCAAATGTATATGGGGTCCCTTTTTAAAAAGTATAACATATTTACATTTGGATCCATGGGTCCAAGTATCATAGCAAAATGTGGACCTATGAGATTACTAACTGCGCAAATGTGTACCCACTTTTAAAATATGTAATTAATTACACATACATGCATATATACACTATATGTGGAGTAATTCAAATGATTACTATTTTTAAAGGATTACAAATGTCCATATTGGACCCGCGGGTCCAAATATCATAGCGAAATATGGAATCCCCAAGATATTTGTACTCCTTTAAACATTTTCACTATCATATTTTCATCTCTGGGACCAAATATCATATTAAATTTGGACCCATGTCCATTTTTCATGCTATGATATTTTGACCTAGCATCCAAATTCCTAATACCGAATGTAATTTAGCTGCTTAGTAACTTTCAATATGCAATTTGTTTCAAAAGTTGTATACACGGGTCCATTTTTCATGCTATGATATTTTAACCCCCCCTCACAAATCTTAATTCTTCATGCTACTGCCATCACAAGTTGGTTCTGCAAGTGTGTATATTCCACTGACATTGTAAGGATGAAGCCACTGAAAATTAAGAACAAAACAAGAAATGTATAATTATATGTGGAGATTTTTCAGTTGATGTACGTAATAATTATTGTCTGTTGTAGATGGAGAACAGATCCTACCAATGATCCAATCACTACAAATGATCCACTCAGTTGATGTACATAATAATTATTGTCTGTTGTAGATGGAGAACAGATCCTACCAATGATCTAATCATTACAAATGATCCACTCAGTTGGTGTACATAATAATTATTGTCTGTTGTAGATGGAGAACAGATCCTACCAATGATCCAGTCATTACAAATGATCCACTCAGTTGATGTACGTAATAATTATTGTCTGTTGTAGATGGAGAACAGATCCTACCAATGATCCAATCATTACAAATGATCCACTCAGTTGATGTACGTAATAATTATTGTCTGTTGTAGATGGAGAACAGATTGTACCAATGATCCAATCATTACAAATGATCCACTCAGTTGATGTATGTAATAATTATTGTCTGTTGTAGATGGAGAACAGATCCTACCAATGATCCAATCATTACAAATGATCCACTCAGTTGATGTACGTAATAATTATTATGCAAGCACCAACACAAGTCATGAATAGTGATGAAAGAAGGCCAAATGAATGACGTTTATTAAGAGATTAAGTTAGAGAGAGAAATGTGGGCTCTACATCCCAAGGCCAGGCCTGTGACTGAGCCCATACTAGTCTCCTGTCCCTCAGGTTGACAGAGCCCACATTTCGGCATATACCACATTAGCAGTATTGTTATAGATATATACAACATCATTACTACTCAGTTGATGTACGTAATAATTATTGTCTGTTGCAGATGGCAGACAGATCCTGCCAATAATCCAATCATTACAAATGATCCACTCAGTTGATGTACGTAATAACTATTGTCTGTTGTAAGTGGCAGATAGATCCTACCAATGATCCAATCATTATAAATGATCCACTCAGTTGATGTACATAATAACTATTGTCTGTTGTAGATGACAGACAGATCCTACCAATGATCCAATCATTACAAATTATCCACTCAGTTGATGTATGTAATAATTATTGTCTGTTGTAGATGGCAGACAGATCCTACCAATGATCCAGTCATCACAAATGCCTTCATGTTCATCTGCAAGACAATGCATGACTCGGTCAAGTAAGCATCTCTTTCTATCTATCTAGTTGTTTGTAACCATTGGTTGACGAATTAAAAATCATTAGAAAGCGTAACATCATTCAGGTAAAATAATTTAGTAATGAAAATTCCCCAGCACATTGACTTTTTTATTATGGGATGCAGTGGCTGAGTATCCGACTTTAAGCTTACTGTGGTTCAAGTTCTCTTCTTTTCAAAGTCTAGCCAGTTGTGTTCACGCTGCCCCAGGCCACACAGCTTTGTATATATGTTCATACAGTTGTATAAATTAATACGTTTAAAGTCGTTTTTAGAATATCTGAATATGTTTATTTTGTTAGCAGTTTTATGGTCATTTAACAAATACTTTTCTTTGTATTGCTAGCTTTGTTTAACATAATGTTATGTAATTTGTCAACATGTCTATTTTTTAACATTTAATTTGATGTAAAATACTAGTATGAATGTATGTAAAGCACCCAAGAGCAATGTTGATGGATCAAGTACTATACAAGTACTTTTGTTATTATTACTATTATAAATGAGTACTTGGCAGGATAAGGATGGCAGTACATGTATCAATAGCTTTTCCATAGCTAAAGTCAATGTGTGGTATTATTTTTTATAACAAAGCATGTTCAATACAGCCAAACAATACAGCTGAAATGTTGCAATACAGCCAAAAGTTTGTGTTATGTTTGTCACCAAGTGTGTGTTAATTGTATTCGAAATTTAATTGTTTAAAACCCGCAAGATAACCGGAGCAACAGAGAACATATTCCCCATGACTTAGTTTGAATTGGCTAAATTCAATCATTAGAAGTGTAAAATAAATAAATAAATCAAATGAGATATCTACAATATACAATTCACTGTAATTGTTCCACAATTCAAGCTACAAGAATTTAGCAGATGTCCCGTTTGGTTTAAATGTTGGAGCATTCACTGGGGTATTCCAGTTTTGCATGCGAGTCCCTGCTGTGAGATGATGAACTCCGTTAACTACCCCACTCTTGCAGCGCCCTCACCCTAGATGATGAGATCAGAGCAGTGGGTCAGCTGATCACAGGCTTCATTCGCACCATCTCGTTTGGCCGCGACTTTGAGCAGCAGCTGAGCTTCTATGTCGAGTCACGGGCCTCATTCAGCAACATCGACTCTGTACTTGTCTACTTGGTACAGGTAAGTCACCAGTCTACCTGGTGCATTGATTCTGTACTTGTCTACTTGGTACAGGTAGGTCACCAGTCTACCTGGTGCATTGACTCTGTATTTGTCTTTTTGGTACAGGTAATTCATCTATCTACCTGGTGCATTGACTTTACTTGTCTACCTGATGCACTGACTTGTCTACTTGGTACAGGTAAGTCAGCTGTGTACCTAATGCATTGACTCAACCTGTCTACTTGGTACAAGTAAGTCACATATCTACATGGTGCATTAACTCTGATCTCATCTACTTGGTGCAGGTAAGCCACATGTCAGCCTAGCAGACCAGTCACCCGTCTACTTGCATGCATACTCGCCCGTCAGGGGTCGCTGCTGCTGATTACGTCAGTGCCAGCCAACAGTACCCCCTGACTGATTGCTTTGCAAAATTCTGAATTTAAGCTCAGCCTATGAAATCGCTCACTAGATCAGTGGATGGCGGCAGGTCAGGTGGTCATAATAAAACTAATTCTGATACTAAACTAATCTCTTGATAACTGATTGTAGCTGTGATCTGTATATGTCCCTTGTCCTGGTTGACACCTGATCCTGTGGTGACTTTGCAGAGTGTCAACCGACTTGTAATGGACACGCGGCGGATTGTTAGAGGGAGCCACTCTCGCAAGACTGCCGCGTTTGTGCGGGTGAGTAAACAGTCTCGGCAAAGTATCATCTTGTCTCCTGCAGCAGTCGTTTATAGACCAGGAACCTGAGAATATCCCAGTTTAAGAGGCCAGTTTTCTTGTTGGTGAATGTGATTAAAATGCACTATTTAACACTTCACTTTCAGACTTCTGTATGTAATTATAATAATTGACTTGGAAGTATAATAAGCTGGGTGATGCTTTGCACTGGTGTGTTTGGTTAGTGTTGAACTGGTGCATTGTATTGAAGTGATCCATTGAAGTGTTGTGTTTTTATTGAAGTGCTATGTTGGTATGTTGTACTGAGATGTTATATGGATGTATAGCACTGAAATGTTATGTTGGTGTGTTACTTTGAAGTGTTATATGGATGTACTGCACTGAAATGTTATGTTGGTGTGTTACTTTGAAGTGTTATATGGATGTATAGCACTGAAATGTTATGTTGGTGTGTTACTTTGAAGTGTTATATGGATGTATAGCACTGGAATGTTATGTTGGTGTGTTACTTTGAAGTGTTATATGGATGTATAGCACTGAAATGTTATGTTGGTGTGTTATATGGATGTATAGCACTGAAATGTTATGTTGGTGTGTTACTTTGAAGTGTTATATGGATGTATAGCACTGAAATGTTATGTTGGTGTGTTACTTTGAAGTGTTATATGGATGTATAGCACTGAAATGTTATGTTGGTGTGTTACTTTGAAGTGTTATATGGATGTATAGCACTGAAATGTTATGTTGGTGTGTTACTTTGAAGTGTTATATGGATGTATAGCACTGAAATGTTGTGTTGGTGTGTTACTTTGAAGTGTTATATGGATGTATAGCACTGAAATGTTATGTTGGTGTGTTACTTTGAAGTGTTATATGGATGTATAGCACTGAAATGTCATGTTGGTGTGTTACTTTGAAGTGTCATGTGGATGAATTGCACTAAAGTATTATGTTGGTGTGCTACTTTGAAGTGTTATATCAATGTGTTGCACTAATGTGTTGTATTGTATATTATACTGAAGTGTTATGCGGATGTGTTGCACTGAATTGTTGATGTGTTACACTGAAGTGCTGTGTGTTGTAGGCGTGTGTTGCGTACTGTTTCATCACCGTCCCGTCCCTGAGCAATGTCTTCACCCAGCTCAATCTCTACCTAGTCTCTGGCCAAGTCGCTGTCCTCAACCAATGCTTCTCTCAAGGTCAGTCCTTCATAGCATCTCATAAGAACTGGAGCTGTCTCAGCTGCTGTATCAACTCTGTCAAACTCTCTCCCAGTCAGCAGTATCATTTTGTTTCACCTTCATCATAGACTTATTGTTATGATATTGCTTATCGTTCCTAGCGAGTTAGTGTATCTATCCATTTGTTGACAGCATTGTTGGCTTTGCATAACACCAAAGTTGGTTTTGATACACCTCTGAGCTTGTGATTGTGAAGATTTTACTGCAATAGAAGTCATCATATTGTATAATTCAGCAATTTTACGTTATTTTCACAAAGTGCTTCCAATAGTTTATTTTTGTTTGCTGCCGGCTGAGGCACATCAATGGTGCCATTTGTGTAGGGTTATTTTATGTTACTAAAACTATTGTGGATAAACTTTTTAGTGCATAATTAAATCCTCTATGGATAAAATCAACAGAGATTATGACAGTGCTGCAATGACTAATTAGTTGTTTTTATTAACATATTTATTTTTTATCTTTATTTATTTGTTTCTATTTTTATATGGACATTTTTATTGATGTACTTTTTTCCAATAAGGAACACAATGTTTGTCTAAAATATAACATTATTATTAATTGCCTGGTGTTGTGGTTTTATGGCATATATCAAAACACATGAAATACAGGAACATTATATAAAAAATATATAATGACAAATCATCATATCTGTCCAAATATATTATAATTATTAACCAATTTAATAATTATTATTTACACATTAAAATCAATATTTGATAGGATCAAAGGAACTCATATTCTAGTGAATGTATGTAAAACTTTGTTTTATTTTTTAATTGTGTTGTCAAATTAATTACATCAGTATATAGAAGTTAAACTCAGGTGGCTCCTGTGATAGTGACCAATTTTTGTCTTAATAGGAGTACCCTGTCCCATACTTCAATCTGTAATTACATGTTTCATTCTACACAGTATTGTATACATTTTGTACAACTGACTGTAACTGTACAACACAGTGGGGTGTATGCTGGGGCGAATAAATATTATTCTGATTCCGTTTCAGGTGATGCGTTCTTCAAGGCGGCCATCTCTCTTGTTGCGGAGGTGCCGAGAGTGGTCAGCCTCGACAGCAAACTGCGGCCGACAGAACCACTGCTCCTGGACTACCTCAACAACTTCATAGCTACACTGCTGTTTGTACCGGTCAGTCACCTTCTTAAGTGGTTTTTGGTAGTGATGTATTTGTGTGCCGCTATGATAGGTGTGTGTTAGGGACATGGTGGCATAGTGAGTAGAAAGTCAGAGTCTCACCTAAGAGGACTGGGGTTCACATGTTCATGCTGCCATTGCAAAGCTTGGCCAGTTTTATTAACCACATGTTGCTTAAGTTTTATTAACCACATGTTGCTTTAGTTTTATTAACCACATGTTGCTTTAGTTTTAGTAACCACATGTTGCTTTAGTTTTATTAACCACATGTTGCTTTAGTTTTATTAACCACATGTTGCTTTAGTTTTATTAACCACATGTTGCTTTAGTTTTATTAACCACATGTTGCTTTAGTTTTAGTAACCACATGTTGCTTTAGTTTTATTAACCACATGTTGCTTTAGTTTTGTTAACCACATGTTGCTTTAGTTTTATTAACCACATGTTGCTTTAGTTTTATTAACCACATGTTGCTTTAGTTTTAGTAACCACATGTTGCTTTAGTTTTATTAACCACATGTTGCTTTAGTTTTATTAACCACATGTTGCTTTAGTTTTATTAACCACATGTTGCTTTAGTTTTAGTAACCACATGTTGCTTTAGTTTTATTAACCACATGTTGCTTTAGTTTTATTAACCACATGTTGCTTTAGTTTTATTAACCACATGTTGCTTTAGTTTTATTAACCACATGTTGCTTTAGTTTTAGTAACCACATGTTGCTTTAGTTTTATTAACCACATGTTGCTTTAGTTTTGTTAACCACATGTTGCTTTAGTTTTATTAACCACATGTTGCTTTAGTTTTATTAACCACATGCTGCTTCAGTTCACTCAGCTGTATAAATGAGCAATAGTGGTAGATTATGTGAACAAAGTCTTTGTGCAGTTTGCACGTTTTGGTGTAAAGTGCTTTGAACAGTACTAGGGACTGCATACTGTGTTATGTAGAAAAGAAAGGTAAGTTCTTATATGTAGCAGTATGTAGTAGTATCCAGTCCTCAGGACTGTTCAAAGCACATTACACTTAACTCCCTGGCAGACCTGTTTAATCAAACACCATCTCAACTTCTCTCGGAAGCATCCAGCCACACTGCAATTAATGCACGAAGATTATTTGTACACAAATATCAACCACTGTCTCAAGGCGGATACTCATTCTTACAGCTGAGTGAACTAGAGCAATTTAAAGTGAATGAACTTGTCCAAGGTTTGACGTTACAGCACAGATTTAAACCCAGGTTCTCTCGGTCGAGAGTCCGTAGCTCTATTCACTGCAGCCCTGCACATCACACATTGTGTTATGTAAGAACTTACCTTTTTATGACAGGTGAAAGGACAGGAATAATAATTACTGTAATGACACTTACAGATAATTAAATTATGAGCTGTCTGAAAACATAGTACAATAAAAAACACTTATGCAAAAATTCAGAGAACACATTCTATGCTCCTGACCAGGGAGTTTGTCTTACAGGACAGTCCTGACCAGGGTGTTGGACTTGTAGGACAGTCCTGACCAGGGTGTTTGTCTTGTAGGACAGTCCTGACCAGGGTATTTGTCTTGTAGGACAGTCCTGACCAGGATGTTTGTCTTGTAGCCGTAGGACAGTCCTGACCAAAGTGTTTGTTTTGCATGACAGTCCTGACCAGGGTGTTTTTCTTGTAGGACAGTCGTGACCAAGGTTTTTGTCTTGTAGGACAGTCCTGACCAGGGTGTTTGTTTTGTATGACAGTCCTGACTAGGGTGTTTGTCTTGTAGGACAGTCCTGACCAGAGTGTTTGTCTTGTAGGACAGTTATGACTAGGGAATTTATCTAACAGGAAAGTCCTGGTCAGTGTTTGTCCTGCAGGACAGTCCTGACCAGGGAGTTTGTCTTGTAGGACAGTCCTGACTAGGGTGTTTGCTTTGTAAGAGTCCTGACCAGGGAGTTTGTCTTGTAGGACAGTCCTGACCAGGGTGTTTATCTTGTAGGACAGTCCTGACCAGGGTGTTTGCTTTGTAGGATAGTCCTGACCAGGGTGTTTGTCTTGTAGGACAGTCCTGACCAGGATGTTTATCTTGTAGGACAGTCCTGACCAGGGTGTTTGCTTTGTAGGACAGTCCTGACCAAGGTGTTTGTCTTGTAGGACAGTCCTGACCAGGATGTTTATCTTGTAGGACAGTCCTGACCAGGGTGTTTGTCTTGTAGGACAGTCCTGACCAGGATGTTTATCTTGTAGGACAGTCCTGACCAGGGTGTTTGTCTTGTAGGACAGTCCTGACCAGGATGTTTATCTTGTAGGACAGTCCTGACCAGGGTGTTTGTCTTGTAGGACAGTCCTGACCAGGATGTTTATCTTGTAGGACAGTCCTGACCAGGATGTTTGTCTTGTAGGACAGTCCTGACCAGGGTGTTTGTCTTGTAGGACAGTCCTGACCAGGGTGTTTGTCTTGTAGGACAGTCCTGACCAGGATGTTTATCTTGTAGGACAGTCCTGACCAGGATGTTTGTCTTGTAGGACAGTCCTGACCAGGGTGTTTGTCTTGTAGGACAGTCCTGACCAGGGTGTTTGTCTTGTAGGACAGTCCTGACCAGGGTGTTTGTCTTGTAGGACAGTCCTGACCAGGATGTTTATCTTGTAGGACAGTCCTGACCAGGATGTTTATCTTGTAGGACAGTCCTGACCAGGGTGTTTATCTTGTAGGACAGTCCTGACCAGGGTGTTTGTCTTGTAGGACAGTCCTGACCAGGGTGTTTGTCTTGTAGGACAGTCCTGACCAGGGTGTTTGTCTTGTAGGACAGTCCTGACCAGGATGTTTATCTTGTAGGACAGTCCTGACCAGGATGTTTATCTTGTAGGACAGTCCTGACCAGGGTGTTTGTCTTGTAGGACAGTCCTGACCAGGATGTTTATCTTGTAGGACAGTCCTGACCAGGATGTTTGTCTTGTAGGACAGTCCTGACCAGGGTGTTTGTCTTGTAGGACAGTCCTGACCAGGGTGTTTGTCTTGTAGGACAGTCCTGACCAGGGTGTTTGTCTTGTAGGACAGTCCTGACCAGGATGTTTATCTTGTAGGACAGTCCTGACCAGGATGTTTGTCTTGTAGGACAGTCCTGACCAGGGTGTTTGTCTTGTAGGACAGTCCTGACCAGGGTGTTTGTCTTGTAGGACAGTCCTGACCAGGGTGTTTGTCTTGTAGGACAGTCCTGACCAGGATGTTTATCTTGTAGGACAGTCCTGACCAGGATGTTTATCTTGTAGGACAGTCCTGACCAGGGTGTTTGCTTTGTAGGACAGTCCTGACCAGGGTGTTTGTCTTGTAGGACAGTCCTGACCAGGGTGTTTGTCTTGTAGGACAGTCCTGACCAGGATGTTTATCTTGTAGGACAGTCCTGACCAGGATGTTTGTCTTGTAGGACAGTCCTGACCAGGGTGTTTGTCTTGTAGGACAGTCCTGACCAGGGTGTTTGTCTTGTAGGACAGTCCTGACCAGGATGTTTATCTTGTAGGACAGTCCTGACCAGGATGTTTGTCTTGTAGGACAGTCCTGACCAGGGTGTTTGTCTTGTAGGACAGTCCTGACCAGGGTGTTTGTCTTGTAGGACAGTCCTGACCAGGGTGTTTGTCTTGTAGGACAGTCCTGACCAGGATGTTTATCTTGTAGGACAGTCCTGACCAGGATGTTTATCTTGTAGGACAGTCCTGACCAGGGTGTTTATCTTGTAGGACAGTCCTGACCAGGGTGTTTGTCTTGTAGGACAGTCCTGACCAGGGTGTTTGTCTTGTAGGACAGTCCTGACCAGGGTGTTTGTCTTGTAGGACAGTCCTGACCAGGATGTTTATCTTGTAGGACAGTCCTGACCAGGATGTTTATCTTGTAGGACAGTCCTGACCAGGGTGTTTGTCTTGTAGGACAGTCCTGACCAGGATGTTTATCTTGTAGGACAGTCCTGACCAGGATGTTTGTCTTGTAGGACAGTCCTGACCAGGGTGTTTGTCTTGTAGGACAGTCCTGACCAGGGTGTTTTTCTTGTAGGACAGTCCTGACCAGGGTGTTTGTCTTGTAGGACAGTCCTGACCAGGATGTTTATCTTGTAGGACAGTCCTGACCAGGATGTTTGTCTTGTAGGACAGTCCTGACCAGGGTGTTTGTCTTGTAGGACAGTCCTGACCAGGGTGTTTGTCTTGTAGGACAGTCCTGACCAGGGTGTTTGTCTTGTAGGACAGTCCTGACCAGGATGTTTATCTTGTAGGACAGTCCTGACCAGGATGTTTATCTTGTAGGACAGTCCTGACCAGGGTGTTTGCTTTGTAGGACAGTCCTGACCAGGGTGTTTGTCTTGTAGGACAGTCCTGACCAGGGTGTTTGTCTTGTAGGACAGTCCTGACCAGGATGTTTATCTTGTAGGACAGTCCTGACCAGGATGTTTGTCTTGTAGGACAGTCCTGACCAGGGTGTTTGTCTTGTAGGACAGTCCTGACCAGGGTGTTTGTCTTGTAGGACAGTCCTGACCAGGGTGTTTGTCTTGTAGGACAGTCCTGACCAGGATGTTTATCTTGTAGGACAGTCCTGACCAGGATGTTTATCTTGTAGGACAGTCCTGACCAGGGTGTTTGCTTTGTAGGATAGTCCTGACCAGGGTGTTTGTCTTGTAGGACAGTCCTGACCAGGATGTTTGTCTTGTAGGACAGTCCTGACCAGGGTGTTTGTCTTGTAAGACAGTCCTGACCAGGGTGTTTGTCTTGTAGGACAGTCCTGACCAGGGTGTTTGTCTTGTAGGACAGTCCTGACCAGGGTGTTTGTCTTGTAGGACAGTCCTGACCAGGGTGTTTGTCTTGTAAGACAGTCCTGACCAGGGTGTTTGTCTTGTAGGACAGTCCTGACCAGGGTGTTTGTCTTGTAGGACAGTCCTGACCAGGGTGTTTGTCTTGTAGGACAGTCCTGACCAGGGTGTTTATCTTGTAGGACAGTCCTGACCAGGGAGTTCTCTACCTGCTGCGTGGACTGCTCAATGTGCTACAGAACTACCCATGGGAGACTCACTCAGACACCAAGTACCTGCTCTTTCTCAACGTACTCAGTATGCTGTCTGCCTCAAGTCAGGAGGTCTTCATTCACCACATCGATAAAGGTGATATCTGTGATTCCTGCTAAGTTGTTGTTGTTCCTTTATAATTAGCCCATCACCCTATGACTTCCTACACACCTTCTACCTAAGGCACAACCTATGCGGTCTAAACAATTTGACCTGTTTTCCCTTCCCTAGACATGGCAGATTAACAAGTTGCATTTAAGATAATATTTTGTCTACTTGGAAGGTAATCACAACTTAATGGTTAGCAAGCTGATCAATGTAATAGCAGTTATCAGACATGATTAGTAATGAACATTTTAGCTGTAGCACATACCACAAGCTAACTCATTGCAAATGCATGAGACATTGTGTTAAATGCTGAGACGTAAGGTGAAGTAGACTGTCACCTCTTAGTACATGATGTGTAAGAAAGAGGAGACACTTCAAGTATAAGTACTAAGTAATATGGAAATTGTGAATGTATGTATACGTATAAATGTAATTGGAAATATGAAAGAGATTGCTTTCTAAAGATGTATTTCCATGTTGTTACGAGTATTTAGTATACTTGTACAAGTTGTGATCATGTTGGTGGAAGCGATTAATACGTACTCTACTTCATTCTTCCCTCATTTCTATGTGAAAATGTTTGTTATTTTATATTGCTTATAGTTTTCTTTGTTTGTATTTTTAACTTGGAAATAAACAATATTATTATAAATTGGCTTACAGTTGACTGCAACGACCGACTGTACGGTCACGACCGCAAATACCTGACTGAGGTAGACAAGATGGCTGACACACTACTTGACGAGGTTCTTAACCAGCTGAAACTACTCGATAAGCCAGAGGTAAACTGGAAAAATTACACCAATTATACTTTTTGAAATGCAAATGATTGTACAATTCTTTCGCCTGATAGAACATTGGCCATAAAGATATGTGGTGATGATTTCCGTCTTTTGGACATATTTTGAGATGACCAATTAAACATGATTTATAAGCATGCAAAAATCGCATTAAATGGAGGCTAGGAAAGGATATCTATATGTGGCTTGTACATCTTTTTTCAGTTGTTGTTTACTCTTTGTCAATGAATATAATTTTATCTCTGAAATTAATCAGGTAACTGCAGTTTTAATTCCGTAACATGTCACAACAGCATTCTTTCATACAATATAATTTTAAAGTTGCATTCCAAGTTAAAGTACCATTTTTAAGTGTTTTTATGTGAAAGTGTACGTACAACATGAATATTTACTTATTTGAACATATAATTACCATACATGTCACGTTGACATTTTATGTTTCTCGGTAAATTATGCTTTTCTGAAATTACCGGTCACCAGATCCAGTCAGCAGAATAATAAATGTATCATTACGTATGACGTGGGTGTAATATTGACTTTGGGCCGTTCTGTCTAATAGTTGTATACTGTGTGAAAAAAGGTTTTATGGAGTCAAAGATAGTGATATCACCAACATGCCATATATTATATAGTATGTGGGTCATGTACGGTCACTGAAAATGGGAAAATCAAAGCGCTTTACACTTTATTCCCCTGGCAGACCTGGATTTGAACCCGGGTTCTCTCGAGTCCAGTGCTCTAACCACTGCGCAAATGCCCTGGTAACGAAATGCTGTCTGTTGTAGCTGCATAAGAGACAAGCCCACCTTGGCCTCGAGTTGTTTAATCGACTCATCGAGCACGCTGATCTGGGCAATGAACAGGTGTTCTCTCTTGCCACACACCTGTGGAAGGTCATCTCGAAACACGGTCATCTCGATACACGATTACTGGTGGGGCTCATTTTAGTTACTAAACTATTGCTAATAAATATCTATAGGCAGGTATTTAATTACTAAAGTATTTAATTGACACTGGACACAATTAATGTGTAAAATTACTGTATCTAGAATAAAACCCTTGCCATAACAAACAAACAAGTCCTTTAAATTAAGAAATTTAATGAAGAAGGTTTATTTGTAAATCGCACAAGGAACCTCTCGATGACAATAATAATAATGTTTATCCATATGTATACATAAAATACAAGTTAATAAAAAATACAAAGATATAGACACACACAGAATAAAAAATAGATGGTTAATAAAAAATATGTATAAAATGTGTGTTCAACTTCAAGCATACAATTGGGTAGTCCAATATTTAAACATAGGACTTCTAAAATGTATATCAGCATAAAAATAATTCACAAAAAGTGGATTTTCAGACTGTTGAAGACGACATAATAAGCTATAATGATCGCATACGATCATTAAGGGTAGCCCCTACCCGAAAATGGCCATATAATCAATATGTTATATGTCTGTTAATACTGAACATTCTTAACAAAATTTTGAGTACTTATTAAATCAATGAATATCATATGATATGTGAAATATGGGTTTATTTGCTTGTGTATTACCACGGCAATGAACATTTCTAGTGAGACGGATTTTCACATCCTTGCACATTTTTCTGAGCTAACCACCGTATGTGTGATCATGCAATTGTCAAGAATCATTAGTTAGCATGCTCCGCTGTCAGATAAGGTGGTTTTGGGCAAGGATATCTGACTTTGCTGACTGTTGTTCAGGTTTTAAAATTTTTCAAGATGCCTTGAAAATGAATGTTTCTGTTTCTGCATGCCACTCTGTCACACTAGAAACTTTCATTGCCATGGTAGTACACAAGTAATCATATCATATACTAGTCATTTAACTAATAATTATTAGTAGTCCAAATTTGGGAAAGGTATATTCAGTATTAACAGAGATATGGTCGTTTTCGGGTAGTGGCTACCCTTAAGAGTTAACACAGTTTGTAGCAAACATAAAACTTGCACTACAGCATGATGACAAATTGTGTGAAGTTCTAAAACTGTTGTTATAAAAAAAGTAATACCTTTCAAACTTTGATTTTTAAATTTACACCAAAGACTTGAGGTGTACATAGTACCACAGTAAGAGTGGAATAAGGAAGTTTTACTGGTACAGCTCCAAAGGCGAAATTTTTGTGCTAAGACATTAGCGTGAATTAAATGTGCATCTTTTCTGTCGGCAATGTCAATGATTATTATTAATTACATGGCCCAGATATTTGCATTTAATAGTACGAGGTAACGGACGATTATTGAGTGACAGGATGAATATTTTTAATGTCCTGGGGTTTGATGTCATTGACCGTATGACACGACTTGTTAGCATTATATGTTATGTTAAACATTCCGCCCGCCACACTTGGCACAACAATCTGTTAGTTTTCTCAACCCAGAAACCCTAGGTGAAACAATACAGGTCATCTGCATACACAGTATGTAACATGAAGTGATTCATTATGGTGCCTGCATAAAGACATCCAATTTGTTGAGATTTACACTTAAGTTGTCCATGTACACATTAAAAAGGTCGAGAGAAAGGATTCCACCTTGTTTAACACCATTTGAGACAGTAAAAATCAAGAAATGCCCTGACACCATCCGACAGTGAATTTCTGGGTACTGTAGCAGTGATACAGAATGCGCACCATAAAAGCAGGACAGCCACGGTCAGTTAGTTTAGTGAATAGCTTGCTATGGTTCACTTTGTCAAAGGCCTTGGAGACATCCAACATAGTGACATACATAGAAGAGCCATTCGCTATGTAGTGTTGAAAAAGTTCTTTTAATAGAAATATGAGCATCCGAGTTGAGTGATGGTTTTAAATCCAAATTTGTTGGCACACATTGTGAAGAAAATGGTAGCCCTTGATAATATTAGATTCAAATAATTTACTAGCAATTGTATCATCAACAGTAGGTCTGTAGTTGTTGTTATCACACAAATCACCAATTTAGTTTTTAATTATTGGAGCTATTGTGACCATCATAGCAACAGGTAACAACCCATGAATTAACAAGATGCTGACCAGCAGTGATGAATAAACATGAAGTTTTTCATTAGCATACTTAAAATGTTCATTATTCATAACCAGGAGCTTTTCCTGTAGGCATCGCCTGAATTATTTCTTGTATTTCTTTAACATCAACAATCATTTGATCATTAAATTGCATATTGCGGCAATACATGTCAATCTTTTTAGTATGTGTTGGAGAGCCAGGTGCAGAATTAAACAGAGACTGGTAATGATGAAGCCACATATTCTTTACGTTTTCACCATCACAAGCACTGCCAACATTGCTAGGATTTGGCAACTTGGCTTTGTTCATTTGTTTTAAATCTTTCCAGAAGTTTTTAACGTCATTACTACTTAGTTTTGAAGCAAGTCATTCAGCTTTAAGGGCTTTGACATTTTTTCACCGTCTTTTATTATGTTTAAACTGAGCACATTTAGTTTTCATTATGTCATACAAAGGACCATGTCGGGGACTCCCAGCAGACTGTCATAGTGTGATTGTGTTTAAGACGAAAGATATGTACACGAATTTGACTTATTGAAGGTCACTGAAGGTGAGTTGGCGTGGTAAATCTAGTGGCAACCGAAGAAGACTAAGAACAGTTGTGATTTGTGAATAATAGTAACACTCTATAACTCTATAACTATGTCAATAAGCAATTCTTTGTGACATGCTAAATTATGGTTTTTGTTATTTTAGATACGGACGTTTGAATATGTGAAAAGACGAGGCACAGACAAGGAACATGGCGAGTTTGCGCAGTTGGCAGCTCGCATGCCGCTGCAGTCAAGGGCATAGGTACATGGCAAGTGGCATAAGAAGACACAAGTAGAGGGTCCATATGGAAGGGAATAAACTCGAAGCATCTTGATGTGACATCAGAGTGACAGAGACTGTCAAGTTTTACATGTTATGCCCCATTGATGATCACCGTGTGCGAAAACTTGCCTCCTGGAAAAATATCCATACCAAATGTGCTTCGTTGATAATTATTATCATGTTGGTGATTAAGCTTGATGTAGACTGCTGCAAACTTATGTGTATGTTGCAGTTAGGATGTTACTGAAATCAGCTTGTGTGGTTGTTGTTACAAAGTCTTCCTTTGTGTGTTACAACTTTAGGAGTATCAGAAATATGATACCTTGTAATTTTTGATGTAACTGCCATTAAAGAAATGTATTTTATTATATATTGCAAACAATGTAGCATGTTTCATGTAGCACTCGTGGAGTAATGTATTCACAGATACAGGGTGTAACCTGTGACAGATATAGGCCATTCCCTGAAGTTGTTGACATCTGAAAATGTCTGGAAGTTGTGTAGTGTAAAAACCTAAATGGAAACTTGTTTCATAGTTAATTATGAAACACATTGATCATGTGTTGTTTTCTAAAAAACACATGTAAATCTTAGTTGATGATGTTGAGTAGCTTGAGAATAAAAAGGACATTTAAAGCAGATTCCAACAATGAAAAGGATAGCATGAATAGAAGACCATTACTGTCTTATCTGTATTAATTTGGTAAAGCTAACTGAAACAGGACATCAGCTGGTTCCACATCCTACCATGTAACTCCGCTTTGGGATCAGTACAGGCATCACATGGCAGCGCATGGAAACACCCAAACGATACCGGCATAAATAAGCAAGGAAATTCCTAGTTGCATGTCACTCACATCAAACACGTCTTGATTGCGTAAAGAACGTTTTAACTTCTTTAATAAGGCATGCTGACTATGGACCAGAAATAAGATGGTTTATTTAGCCATTTATAACATGTATATGCAACTGTAAGTAAATAAACAATAGTGTGTTGCAAAGAGAATGAAAACAAATGTAGTACTTTAAATTATCTATAAAATAATATTATATGAAAGCACAGTCGGCAATGAATAATATCACAGTATATAATTCTGTGTACACCTCATCGACCATCATCTGTTGATAGAAGGGAAGCGGTTCAAGGTCTATATCGGTGTCGCCCAGATCAGGGAACGTCCTCACTCCCCTGTACCGTCATGCAGTTCACAAACAAACATCTCTAAGACTGATCAATTGACCTCTTGCAATCACCAACAAATTAGTCTTTTCATTCTTGCTATAGATGACAAATGTGGTAGGTCACCATACAGTTCATAATTTGCCAGACGGTGCCATCCTCACAAATCTGGGGTGTTAGTAATACTACTCTACCACCGGAGTATTAATATACTGAGGCATCAGAATTGGGGGGGGGGGGGTTGTGGGCTGAGTCCTCCCAATATTTTTAGTGGGGGGCCCTTAGGTTTTGGTAAGCCTCAGCCCCCCTGAATATTCAAAACATTCCGACTGAACAATCAATTATACTTCAGTCCACTTGCTGTCACTGACTGTCTAGATTATGGAGAAAACTAGCACGCGGCCAGGAAATCTCCATCAGCTGTTCGACTATCCTAATGAACCAGTGGTGTTACTACCATTGCCCAATACCCCAAAATCTGAATGTGTGTGATTTGATTGGTTAGTACCTTAGAGATTTACCATACAACTTGCAACTAATAATAATAAGGTGACTTTTTTTGTGCATAAATACTCGGAAACCAAGCTCAGAGGTCCATAAAAACAAAAAGGGTTAGTCAGTCTCAAGATCGTGTAAGCAGTATTAAAGTTGTCAACTAATGTATGGATATGCCAGGCAGCTAACGTAGACAAATAAGGTTATAAACGGTTTAAAATTATGGCAGAATTATATAATATTTTCAACTGGTGATCTAACACTAAGGGGAGAAGTCCAGAGTTGGTGCAGCAACAGAGAAAGCCTTGTACTGTAAATGTTTGTATTGACTCTATGAAAAGTAGATTACCATGTTATAACTCTAGGAACAGTAGATTAGTACTCGATGATCGAAACTGGATAGGATTTCTTGCAGGAGAAAGCAATGAATATAAATGTGCCAGTTGCTGACATATCATAAGTGCCTGATGAGTAATAATAGTACAGACGTTAAAAAATGATACAATATTAGACAAGAAGCCGATGCCGAGACCTAAGAAGCGGCGTTCAGTAAGAAAACTACACAGACCAAGTCACAATCCATGCTAAACAGTTTTGCAAACACAATTTCACTATACCTTTATGACTCTGAGCAACATTATGAAAAAGTGAAATACAATAGTCAATTTTGTTAGTTTTTACTACAGAAAGTGGAAAATACTGACGAATTCAGCGTAAATAACAAATATGATAATAATACCTAACTAGTCCTAATTCCTACAACATCGACAAGTTTGAGAAGTATGCTGTCTAAAATTGAAGTTATCATCAAAGACAGTCCGTGACAAAGATCAGGCATAGATTCCGTGTCTTAGATTAGCTTAGCCTAAACTTAAAGTGTAACAAGGATACATGTAGGAAAAAAAGCTCTCGATTTTTTAACGCTGCCTTTGATAAGCTTTCTGTGTCAATATTGGCAATAATGAAAAATTCCGTTTTATTAGCATGATAAATTAAATGATTTAACAACTGACACTCAGTCTGGTGCAATTCTTCCGACCGCAAAAACCAAAATAACAGTACCGGTGGCAATGCCACTGGCACTGCCCTGGCATGCAGATAGTCTCAATATCTCAGTCACAGAGCACCGACAGTGTCGCACCAGTTGAGTTGTCTCACTCACTCTCAGTGTGTCTGTGCCACCAGGCCCAGGGCAGTGCCAGTGGCAGTCAAAAAAAATAAAACTTGTGAAAGGTAAGAATGTTGTTTAATTAATATGATAATATTATGGTACAGTAAATACTATTTTATATTTATGCCAGCACAATGCAAAATTACCTCATCGACATCGATCGTGTATATATATCAATGCTGGATCTATAACATGTACCCTATATTATAATGATTAACTTGTATTTTGTTAGTTCTACAGTAAAGCTATTATTAGCTTGTATTTGTTAGTTTTACCAGAGATCGTATATGTATAAAGACTATATACAGTATTTGGTTTTACAGTAATACCATTATTTGTTGCACGTTTCTTTCGCATCGCCCGCTGACTGTAACGCCATCTGGCGAATGATTTTACATATAGCGGACTGATTATTTATAACCAATGAAATAGTATTACCTTAGTTACTGCGTTTCCAATCTTGGCCTAATTAAATGTTTCCCGTAATAGCCTCGGTAACCAAGGCCCTGGTGGTGCGATTAGCCAATAATAGCCATCGTTACTTAATGTTGTCGTACTGCAAAGAATCGGGTAAATAAACTAACGCGCCAAAACCAATCGTTCGCCATACCGGTACAGTACAGACACCATTACCACAAACACCCCATTATTTTCTGTATAAATAGTTATACTATTTGAAATGTAACTGTGTAGTGTATCAGTACGACCTCTTAAGAACAAACACATATGCAGTACTATGGAAAGTTTACTTTTAAATATCTCTCGATCAGCACGTTTGACGAGTTTTTAAAAGACGTAGGCCGTAGCGATACGAGTCGCTTGTTAACTTAAGCCTAAGCTAAGGTGTTGTCTATGTTAGGTATGTCAACCAAAAAATAGAATATGTTATATCATCATTTAAATGGTGCTACATGATGGATAATGATATGTATAGTTTACTACCCTTTTAGAATTGTTTTGATATCTTCAATATTTGCGGCGCTATTCAACTTTTAAATCTTAAAATGGTGGCATTTTTTGTCTGTTGGTTTTCAGTCCATTTCTTGTGCACAGTCTGCATGAGGACTGCATTTATTTGATTGGAAAATAGTAATAACATTGGAACCTTTTAACTTACGTATGTGAAATCAAAAATGGTGCAACCCTTAAGGAAATGTCATTTTTGGTGACCTTGACTTGACCTTCACAATTGACCTACATTCCACTTTTGACCTAGATTTGGTCCACAGCATCAGCTTAATTCTTATTAATGACATCATTTAGCTGAACATTAATTAGGTAATGAGCACTGTTAACGTTTGAAGTATGAATATTGCCAATATAATGAATTTAATACTATGCAACCTTTAAACGGCTATTAGAACTTGACCTATTTATTTGACCTATATTTCACATTTGACCTATATACCTGAATTTATGGCATAATTAATTCATAAATGCATCTACTGGATGAATCATGATACAACCCTTTAGGAAATGTCAATTTTGGTGACCTTGCCTTGACCTTCACACATGACCTACATTCCAATTTGACCTACATACTGGGATTAATTCCATATAAATGACATAATTTAGGTGAAAATGAATTAAGAAATTGGCAATTATCATTTGGGTGCAAAATTGCTAATATATTTACTTTAATGCTAAGTAAACTTGTAAATGGCTATTAGAACATGACCTATTTATTTGACCTATATTTCACATTTGACGTGTGTACTGAAATTAATGGCGTAATTAATTAAAATATGTGCACACTGGACGTTTGAGGGATTACAAAACATGATATTGTGGTAGTCACCAGATGGTAGCACTGCTCATCGACACCCACCCACTACCCCTTGCACACACCACTGCACACCAATACCCTTGCCCTGTATATAAACCCCAACCACACCCATACCACGTGCGCCACACCGATCCACCCGAGCAAGACATCATACTTCGATGTGCTGGCTCAGGATCAACGGCGACTACAGAACACAACGCAGCAACCGAACGTAAAGAGCGAGCCACGTAAGTTACCACTAATTACCCGTTCGCTCTTTACCACATTGGTACCAGAAGTATATGTACGTCCACGCGCCTTTGTAGGCCAGCGTGAAAAGTTATTCAGATACATTTTGGGCAAATAAGTCGCAAATTCCAAACGTCAAATTGACGATGCTATGTGAATTGTTGCGCAGTTCCGTTCATTCGTTCAACTTTTTCTGAATTTATTCGGAAAGACAACGAAATTGTTATACGGGGCAACGCCCATGACAACAACAACTACGCCACCAGTTTGCCGAGGGAACTAAGTCGATATAATTTCAAACGTCAATTCGACTGTACTGTGTGAATTTATACGCGTTCTCGTTTATTCGGTCTATTTTTGTACCGAAACTTATTCGGAAAAACGGCAAACTGGTTATACAGGTAACGCCCAGGAGAACAATGAATACGACAATTTACTAAGTTATATTTATGTTGTCCAAGTACATATAAATTTTGACTACGAAGCTTGTATATATTGCGATGTCAGTTGACTGTAATTAAATACTTCGCACATTCCCTTGTACCTCGCCACGCAGCGACAAGGGCGTGGTTCAATTGGCAATTACACACGGGTGACTTCGCGGACAAAGCGCATTGTCCACTCGCATTGTATGCCAACATTAAATTCATTGTCTCCACACAACATTCGTTAAACTGGTTATCTAGTTGAAATAACGCTACTGGTTAACGATAACTCGCTGACATTAGTCAATAAGTCGAGGATATCAGTTCCACCGTTTGCAACTATATAGAACGGCATGAAGGGGAATTTTGTTACACTGCCTTATTACAGGTAACAATTGATAGTTGATAATTCATAAATTATTGTCCGGTAGTGGTCTTTTAAAATAATCATCTTCTAAACTAATTGGGTATACCACCCACAGTTGAAACGTACTGTATAGCCGTATAATGAGAGACTAAATGCCACTGAACATGGCTCCACCAAGAAGACAAAAAAAAACTCAGGGTAATGGGAATGTCGATTCAGAAATCGACAATCAAACAACTACAGAGGATGTCAAACAAACGGACGAAATTGAATTTGGTAGCCCTAGTCGTACAGCCTCAACAGAGCGTATATACGACAGCATAACCAAGCTTGGGGCCAGATTCTCTCAACTAGAGGATAGGTTTGACAGGAATGAATCTGTCATCGAATCGATGCAGAAAGCGTTGTTTGAAATAACTGAAAAACTAAACAAACAGGACACAATTGAAGCAACCGTACGTGCCTTACAGGCAAAGGTGTTCGGCCCGGAAAGAGGCCCGGTTGTGGAAATATGTGCCGGGTTCTCTTCAGGAGCCCGACCGAAGTACGCACAAACAGATCCAACACCCTATACATGGGGGAATATAGGCGAAACTAAGCATCGCGATGAGCACAAGTCCCTGTCAACGGAAGCGGTGCATGTCGAGACAAGAGACACCCTCCCCAACAGTGATTACGATGGTCCGCAACGATACCGATACGAACGATCTAGCCATGATCGGTACTTCACTGAACCTGGGGATGACCAACCAATGGAACGTCCCAACCACAGTCGACGACGCCAGGACAATAGGAATGGTCTAGAGATATCTCGTAGGCCAAGTGACAGAAATGTCACTATCGACAAGTTTGATGGGAAACCAGGTGAATGGGATAACTGGATTCACCAGTTCGAATTCATAGCCGAGGCTTACAACTGGGACCCAAATGAAAAGATGACACGATTGGTGTCATGCCTTCGAGGGCCAGCTCTAACGGCTCTTAGAAGCCTACCCAAAGACGAACGCTATGACTATAGTGATTGCATAGAGTACCTCGGTATGAGATATGGCCACACCAGACCCGTCGCTAGGACAACTCTCAGAGCAGAGTTGGCAGTTTTAAAACAGGAGGAGGGCGAGAGTTTAGATACCTTCGCAGATAGGGTATACGCACTAACAGTGGAGGCTTATCCGGATATGAACAAGGACTTGTACGATAACCTATCAGTACCAGCCTTCCTACGGGGCATCCGCGATCGGAATGCCGCCCAGGAAGCCATGAAATTTAGTGACCCGACAACAATCAAGACGGCAGTGGAAGCGGTACTGCACATCCAATGTGCAACGCGTACATTTGGCGGTCGTAACCTGTCTAACCGACAAGTTGCCTTCAGCGATGAGTCTGCAGTCAATTTGACCGGAAAATGCTCGGAGGAGACAACTTTGGTTGACCAGGTAGTACAGGGTGTAGTGAGACAGCTACAGCAGTCAACTATATCCCTGGGACGCCCACCAAGTGACACTTGCTTCACATGCGGGGGGAAGGGTCACAGGTCACGTGACTGTGCCAATAAGAGACGGCGCTCCCCGTCTCCCCTGAGTTGTTTCCAATGCGGAGGCAAGGGTCATCTGGCCAGGGAATGCTCGAATACACTATCACGACGGGACTCGCCAGTGAAACGTCAGGTTCAGAGACACCGTAGCAATAGCAGTAATAGCACCAATAGCACGGATTCTGACGATAGTCGCAGGTATCGCAGCCCTAAACGACATCACAGTAGAAGGGGTTTCCGAGACAGTCAACGTGATGGCAGGTATAACGGGGAGGAGGATGCATGGCGTTGGAGATATAGGACTCGTGAGCATGGCGGTAGGCATGGTGGGAGGGATGATAATATTCGTGGGCAATATAAGACCCATAACCCCTCACGAGAGGATACTCGGGATGATACTCGTGAACGGTATATGACTCATAACTCCCCTCATGATGATAACCGGGGAAGATATTATCAGCCTCCAGATAACAATTACAGCCGAAGTATCAGTCCTCGTCGTGATCTCCCCGCCACTTCCAACAGAAAAAGTGATGGGACGGATAAACCACCGTCAAACTAAATAAGGTGAACCCAGTTGGCCATGGGTCCACCACCACCCTTTGGGGTATTGGCCAACCAACACACAATAATAACAGACCAACTCCATGTATGTCCACCAGTTCGGACAATTATAATGGAGTAGGTATCACCAATGAGTCGAGCGTTAGTGTGGCTACAACACCACAATGGAAGACTGACCAGGCAAGGCACCGAGGTGCTAATACAACCTCCAGCATGTCCACTAGTCAGGACAATGGTGGTGGAGTAGGTGTTAAAGTAGATGCTCTGTGTAGTATTGGGGCAGGTGTCAAAGTAAATACAACAGCTACAGAAGCACTTTGGACTACTGACCAACAAACACACCCAAATAGCAATGAGCTCCTAGACATGTCCAATAAACAGGACAAAGATAATGGAGAACATGTGACAGTCAGAAGTACTCACCTGAGCCCAACAGTAGGCCACACACTGTTAATACCAGCCACAATTTATGGGCAGGATACGCTCATGGTAGTAGACACTGCCGCCCAAATGTCAATGGTCAGTCAATCCTTTATTGATTCATTAGGACATGTGTGCACTATGACCTCGGAGTTCATAACCATTAAGAATGCAGAAAACGACTCGTATATGCAGTGCTATTTAATCAAGAAACTCCCAATAACCATACAACAAAATCAGTACAACATAGATGTGGCTGTGGGACCTATAACAGATGATTTTATTCTTGGGCTTGATTTTCTGTTAAAGCATCACTGTATTGTGAATATCGATAACAGCACTGTAATAATGGACGGCACCACTGTTCATGCCCTGATGAAGAAGGGGCCAGCAGTGAAGTACAATATAAGTAGAATTCAAGTAGCGCAACGCACTGTAATTCTCCCAAAACATAAAGGTAATGTGAAGGTAGAGTGCACTAACCCTTCTTGCAATGTCTACGTTACTTCACCGGAAATGACAGAAGAGTTAATAATCCCATCTTGTATAATTAATGGGGGAATTGGACCCGTGATTATGGAGATTATAAACGATTCCAACAAACCAGTCACATTGCAGAGAGGGAAAATACTAGTCCAGGCTGTGGAAATGGATGCCATATTAGATACTAACTCAGAGTCCTGTCGAGAAAGCATACAGGTCAGTCGTACTGAAATGATGGGGAATACTAGTGGTGATAATGGGCCTTCGTGGGAAGAGGTAAATAGGATTAATGAGACACCATCGCCTATAGCAGTATCCCTTATTCCAGATGACAGCCTAGACGAGACACAAGTCTCCACTATGCTTAAGGAGGTGGAATCACAAATACCGCCACATTTAGAGGACATGTTTACCAAAGCAAAGAAGAACATTTCTATTAGAGAACAAGTCGCATTGGGGCTATTACTAGCTAAATATGGTAGCGTATTCTCCAAGGACAGTAACGATTTAGGAAGATTCACTCTTATACGCCATCGCATAAGCACTTATAATGAAGACCCGGTCAGAGAACGACTAAGACGCACTCCACTAAAATTCCAGAGTGAGGAGGAGAAGACACTGAATAGCATGCTTGATGCCCAAGTAATAAAGCCATCTTCATCAGAGTGGGCATCTGCACCCGTGTTAGTAAGAAAAAAAGATGGGGAAGTAAGGTATACAGTAGATTATCGACAACTAAATGTGAAAACTGTTAAAGATGCTTTTCCGTTGCCCTTGATCGAAGAGTTTATTGATAATTTGACAGGTACTCTGTGGTTCCACACATTAGACATGGCCAGCGGCTATTGGCAGATAATGGTAGATGAACGCGACAGTCATAAGACGGCGTTCCTAACCAAATATGGCCTCTTCGAACATGTCAGAATGGCCCAGGGTTTATGTAATGCACCTGCCACGTTCCAAAGGGTTATGCATCTTGTCTTACGCGGTCTCGCATGGAACAAAGTACTAGTATACCTAGATGACATAATCGTACTGGGGAGGAGCTTTGAGGAGTCCCTCGAAAACCTGGAAGTCGTTCTCCAGAGATTTGAGGTACACAACTTAAAACTAAAACCAAAAAAATGCTCTTTGTTTAGCACGGAGGTTCGCTTCCTTGGACGTAAAGTGTCCCGAGAGGGAGTTTCCGTCACTAAAGATCATATCCAGAGTGTACTAAATTGGCCACGACCAATGAATGCTTTGCAAGTGAGTAAGTTCACGGGATTTGTCAACTATCATAGGGAATTTATTCAGGGATTATCTGAAAAATGAAACCACTCTATGCATTGACCAAACCAAAACAGCCATTCGAATGGACTGAGTCGTGTGAAACGGCATTTCAAGAACTAAAGCACGTAATGACAACCACGCCAGTGCTGGCTTTCCCCAACAATGTAGACCCATTCATCCTTGATACAGATGCCTCAGACGTGGCAATTGGCGCAGCCCTGTATCAGGTACAGAATGGAATAATACGTCCAATTTCCTTTGCGTCATACACCTTGACGCCAATACAACAACGGTACTGCACCACACGTAAGGAATTGCTGGCTATAGTAATGTTCACACGCCATTACAAACACTACCTGCTTGGCCGTGAGTTTACTATAAGGACAGATCATGGGTCACTCACGTGGTTATTGCGCTTCAAACACCCTGTAGGCCAGCTTGGTAGGTGGCTGGAGGAATTGTCTCAGTACTCCATGACTATCCAACACAGACCTGGGGTTAGACATTCCAATGCCGATGCATTATCAAGAATACCAGAAGAACATGAAATATGCAATTGTTATGAAGCTGGCCAAGAACTTAGTTCTCTACCTTGTGGTGGCTGTCCATATTGTACAAAACTACACAACCAGTGGGGAACGTTCGAGAAGGAAATTGACTATGTAGTACCATTAGCAACAAGACAACTCAATGTATCCAGTGAAGTTAATGGTATAATGGGGGAGAACCAAACCGGCCCAAACTACATGCACCAATACAGCTCACAGGAATTACGAAAGTCCCAGATGCAAGACACTGAATTACGACCCGTAATCACCTGGTTAGAAGGGGAGCCCCCTACACAAAACGATTTACAACTCCAAGGTGTGGGTACCCGCAAGTTATGGAATAATAGGGATAGACTGCAAATAGAGGATGGGGTCTTGTATTATTGTTGGGAGGAAGAGACTGGTCCCCATACATTAAAGTTAATAGTACCTCAATCAATGAGACAGGAAGTCCCCCAAATGATCCACGATAATCGCATTGGAGGACATTGGGGAAGAGATAAAACCTTCGCAAAACTAGGGAACAGTTTTTTCTGGCCCTGTATGCGCCGGGACTGCCAATTGTTTGTGGACACTTGCGCGGTATGCCACATTAACAAAGTGGGACGACCACAGCGTGCACAGTTGCTCCATTACCAGGCGGGGATCCCTGGGGAACGTGTACATTTAGATATTCTAGGGCCATTTACAACGAACGAATCTGGGAATAAGTACGTACTTATGATTCTGGATCAATTTACTCGTTGGCTAGAGCTACATGCATTGCCTGAACAAACAGCTGAAATAACAGCTAAGACGTTCTTTGAACAATGGATTACCAGATATGGCGCCCCCCTACAGGTACACACCGACCAGGGCAGGAATTTTGATAGCCAATTGTTCTCAGATTTGTGTAAGTTAATGCAAGTCGAAAAGACTAGGACAACACCCTACCGACCCTGTTCCAATGGTCAAGTAGAGCGACAAAACCAAATGGTTCTCTCCTTTATCAGGTGTTATCTTACTGATAAGATGTCCCAATGGGACGAACACCTGGCTACACTAGGGATGAGCCTACGAGCCACGGCGAATCGAAATACAGGATTCACCAATTCGAGAAAGAACGTTTGATGTGGGTGACCTAGTGTATATCCGTAACTCTCGGACAATCTTGGGGCAAAGTAAGAAATTACTCCCAATATGGAAGGGACCATTTGTAATTACGAAAGTAGTGTCGCGTTTCTTATACCGTATCGCGGGTCGTAAGCGGGAATACGTGAAGCACCATGACAAGCTTCGGGTATGCGACGACCGTGATATCCCCCTATGGGTAAGACGGAAACGACAGGCAATCCTCAACTTGGGTGGGCCTCCCACCGAGGTCACGCCCATTGATGATCCGCTAGACGGGGTTGAGTCATTGTTCAACGCTAATCAACCACTAATCAGGCGAGAATTGGGAATGACCACCACACAGGGGAAAATCCCGCGAATTACCCGCGGGGGTCGACTCATCAATCGACCCTGCAGGTATGACGACTAACCGTAATTACAATGCTTATGTTACAGATGGGTGCCACCGATAGTGATGGTACCATTAGCCCTGTCAGGAACTGGAGGCCCAAAAATCGGCCAACAACCCAGTCAGTCTCTATTCGGACTGCCGCACTGGGCGACCTCCAGCACCTAGTGAACGCAGCACAAGGCAACTTGGTGCCACATGTGACACTGGGTGGCGTGCAGGTGTCATTAGACGTCATTGTCCACACACGTCAGCCCCCCACATGCGCCCAAGTAGTGCAAGGTGCCAGGGTGCCAATTTGGCTACCGAATACCAATACGACCACCCCTACCACGTCACCTCTATACACGGAGATACCAGCGAATCACAGGATCTATGCACTACCCCTCGCACGAACCCCAATTCTGCTACAGAATACCCACGCGACCATCCCTACCACGTCATCCCTATACACAGGGACACCACCCCAACGCACCATACACAATTTTCCTGCACCACCGCCACTAGTACGCACCATATGCACAGGGGTAGCCCCAGCGGCGACAGACAATAGTTCTGTCACGGGAGAAGGGGCCAGAGACCTCGAGGCCAGGGCCCCCCCTATAGTATTCGGTAAGCGATGGCGGCGACGAAACAGGGGCCAGAAATCACAGGCCCCCCACCCCCACCCCCCGTCTCCTTTAATGATGAATGTGACACGGTGGCGGACAACAGTCCACAGTTACCACCAGCACCTTCACAACAGAAAACTTTGTCACGACGGAGGGGGAGTGAGGCGGCGCAACATGCGTCGTCTACTGCCGAAATGCCCCCACCCAGAAAGAGGAGAAGGGTGCAAGCTGGGCTAGGAAAGTGCACCGTGTGTAACGTAACCACCAATTACATGCGACTCTGTCATATTATTCGACTATAATATTGTTGACCTAATCTTGTCGTGTGACACCTTTACGAAATACACGGCTTCCTGCGACGATCACATGCTGTTTTGTTGTATCTTACATGGTGGTAGCGTATCTTGATGAATTCACGCGCATAAACCGGTAGATCATGAATGAATTGTGATGAACATTAAACCATGAACGTTTATGCAAGTCCCCTTTGCGCGATTTCAAACAAAATGCGTATATCGGGGCACTTAGACACGATTCTCCGCGTGAGCGTTAATAGGTGGCTTTGACGTATACCTTAGCAACGGGGATCGTAATGCGAAGAAGATAGGCACACATAATGGAGACTCTTTCGCCCCCTGGGCCGATGTCCTTTTCCGGCAACGTATCAGAAACGTGGAAAAGATGGATCCAGCGATGGACGCTTTATGCAAGAGCGTCCGGGGTTGATGTAAAAGACGACCCAGTGAAGTGTGCAATCTTTCTTCATGTGATCGGGGAAGAGGGACTGGAGATCTACAACACCTTCCAGTTCACCGAAGAAGAGGCGGATAAGCTCGACCCGTTGAAGGAGAAATTCGAAAGTTATTGCATTCCTAAGACAAATGTGACTTTCGAACGCTATAAACTCAACACTCGAACACAACATGAAGGAGAGTCTATCGACAAGTACGTCACCGAACTCAAACATCTCGCAGCGACGTGTGATTACCGCGAACTGCGAGATGAGCTAATCCGGGACAGGATTGTTCTAGGGTTGCGCGATAATGCGGTGAGAGGACGGTTTCTGCGCGAAGCTGACCTCACTCTCGGGCGTGCTGTTGAAATGTGTCGGGCGGATGAGGCGTCTAGACAGCAAATCAAGTCGATCGAAACTAGACCGGCAGCAGGCGTCATCAACGAGGTAAAGCGGAGTCCGGGTGGTAGACGTGGAAAACCGCCATTCAAGCCGTCTACACCACGGAACGCTCCTCACAGGCATGCAAAGTCAGTCGTCCAGACATGTGACGCGTGTGGCTACCATCAGCACACACGATCAGAGTGCCCGGCGCTGAACGCCTACTGTAAACTGTGCCACAAGAAGGGTCACTTCGCGAAACGGTGTTCGACGAGAAGAAACGTACACGAAATCACTTCGGCAGTCGGGGTATAGCCGTCTGAGTTCTTCCTTGGGTCCGTCGAGTCCAAGGAACACGACGAGCCACCCTGGCACACATCAGTGGAGATGAATGGCACGGTAGTGGATTTCAAGATTGACTGCGGCGCAGATGTCACCGTCATTTCGTCTGAAACCTATCGTCAACTCCACGAGCGACCGAAGCTGAAGTCGGCCAACGTTTCGCTAGATTCACCGGGTGGTAAACTGTCCTGTGATGGTCACTTCATAGCGAAGATATTGCGAAAACGAAAGGTGACGAACGTCCACTGTTACGTCATACCAGGTTTGAAGGAAAACCTGCTCAGCAGAGCTGCGGCGGTCCATCTAAGCTTGATAGCGCGGCTCGACAACGTTCACACGTCCGACCTCTATGACCTTGACGTGTTTGGAGAGCTTGGTGAGCTGAAGACCCGGCGCGTACACATCAAACTGAAATCTGATGCACAGCCGTACAGCTGCAGCACGTCTAGACGCGTGCCACTGCCGATGCTCGACAAGGTGGCTGCAGAACTCGCTCGAATGGAACGCTTGGGGGTAATTGTCAAAGTGACAGAACCTACCGAGTGGTGCAGTCCCATAGTCGTCGTGCCGAAATCAGGAGGGAACATTCGCTTCTGTGTTGACTTGAAACGTCTCAACGTCGCCATCAGTCGCGAGCGATATGTGTTGCCAACCGTTGAAGACGTCATCCACAACCTGGCTGGGGCCGAGGTGTTCTCGTCTTTGGACGCCTCGTGCGGCTACTGGCAGTTGGGTCTTCATGACGACAGCAGCATACTGACGACCTTCATCACGCCATTCGGTCGATACCGTTTTCTACGGCTACCGTCCGGAATAAGTAGCGCGAGCGAGATATTCCAGCGTGAAATGAGCGACATTCTCCGCGACGTCCCCGGTGTGTCGGTGTATCAGGACGACATTCTGGTATGCGGGAAGAATATCGCAGAACACGACCAACGACTCGAGACGGTGTTCAACATCATCGAGAAGTCAGGACTGAAGCTGAACAAGGCCAAGTGTACCTTGCGACAACCTGGGCTCGAGTTCCTGGGTCATTGGATCAGCAAAGACGGAGTCAGCGTCCATAGAGACAAGGTGAAGGCCATCCAGGAGATGAAATCGCCCGAAAACATACATCAACTTCGTCGTTTCCTCGGAATGGTGAACTACCTTGGACGTTTCGTGAAAGACCTCGCCCGATTCACGAAGCCACTCAACGAACTCCTCTGCAAGGACATCGTGTGGGTGTGGGGAAGCGTGCATGAGAAGGCGTTCGCTGAATTGAAACATATGATATCGTCTACTCCTGTACTCACATTCTACGACGTGAAACTACCCACAGTCATATGTGCAGACGCAAGTGGATACGGCCTCGGTGCCGTTCTGATGCAAGTCCATGACCACCAGATGATGCCTGTGGCGTATTGTTCCAGAACGTTGACGAAAGCGGAGATGGGATATGCGGCCATTGAAAAAGAGTGTCTGGCGTGTACGTAGGCGTGCGAAAATTTTGACCGATATCTGATGGGGTTGGAGAAGATCAAGTTGTTGACTGACCACAAACCTCTCATCCCGTTGATCAACTCTCGTGATATCGACCAGACACCGATTCGGTGTCAGCGCTTGTTGCTTCGCCTGATGCGATTCAACATCGTCGCAGAGCATGTGCCTGGTAAAGACCAGGTGATCGCAGATACTCTGTCACGACAACCTCTACAGTGCGACCAGCGACTGGACTCTGTGGATGCCGTGCAGTCGTACGTCGAGGGTATGCTATCGACAGTGCCCGTGCTTGACTCAATGCTACGACGCATTCGCGACGCCACGGAAAGCGACGACGCATTTCAGAGAGTCATCGCGTACACGTCTGGGGGTTGGCCACGACACATCTCGCAGGCAGACGAATGCTTGCGCGATCTGTACCACGTTCGGTCAGAGTTGAGTGTCGTGAAGGGAATCCTCGTGCGTGCTCGCAGGATCGTCGTCCCGCAGTCGTTGCGCAGCGAGATCCTCGAGAAGATCCACAGTGGTCACCAAGGGATCACGAAGTGTCGCGCGCGAGCTAACGAGACAGTTTGGTGGCCGGGCTTGTCGAAGTCGATTGAGAGCCTGGTAGCGCATTGTGCTGTCTGTCAAACGAAGAGATCCTCACAGTCGAGAGAGCCTCTCAAGAGCACCCCGATGCCCGACCGTCCATGGCAGAAAGTCGGTGCAGACTTGTTCGACTTCCGGGGTAAAACCTACATCGTCATGATCGACTATTACAGTCGATACACCGAAGTCTCACATCTTAGCAACACATCTTCATCAGCCGTGATTGCGAAGATAAAAGATATGAATGCACGATGAGGCCATCCAGATATCCTATTTACAGACAACGGACCGCAGTTCAAGTCCCGCGAGTTCGCAGCGTTTACGAATGATGCGCTCATCAACCACGTAACCAGCAGTCCCTACTTCGCTCAGTCGAACGGGGAAGCGGAGAGGGCTGTACAGGTCGCGAAGAAACAGCTCGCGCAGGACGATCCGACGAAGGCGTTGATGGTGTACCGCGCGACACCTATTGCCGCAACAGGGTACAGCCCTGCAGAACTCAAGATGGGCAGGCGTATGAAAACGACCGTACCGATACTGCCTGAGTTACTACAACCGAACTGGCCGGACTACGAGTCCGCCTTCAACAACGACGAGGCGACGAAGCGGGTGTACGGACACCACTACGACCGTCACCACGGCGCGAAGCAGCTACCACCTCTTCAGCCGGGCGACGCCGTCCGCCTCAAACGAGACGACGAACGCAGATGGTCAGCAAACGGCACAGTACTCGCACGTGCTGATGCTCCGCGTTCCTTCATCGTCGAGACAAGCGACGGTGGCGTGTACCGACGGAACAGGAAGCACCTCCTCAAAGTGCCACCTGAACCGCCACGCACACACGTACGACAGACGACCACCGAGACGAGCCTGATGACTCTTCCGGGCGATGAGCATCCTCAAGATGCGACTGAAGACGTGTCTAGTTCGCCGCGTCGCCCTGGATACGTGACGAGATCGGGGCGCGCAGTGCGAAAGCCCGACAGAATGGTCGTTTAGTTTAGTTTGCCCATTCATGTCAAAATTGAAGTGCACAGTAGGCCAGAATAATGCCGATGATCTGTTGTCGCTTACAGGGAAAGCTGTCTAGCTACCCTTGTATTGATTTTGTAGTTTACATGTGTTTTATAATAGTTAGTCATACATCATGCGATTCGACTTCACGATTATTATGGAACTCTATCCTAGATGTGTTGATATCTTTGGGGGAGATGTCATATTATTCGACTATAATATTGTTGACCTAATCTTGTCGTGTGACACCTTTACGAAATACACGGCTTCCTGCGACGATCACATGCTGTTTTGTTGTATCTTACAGACTCCATGTCGAGGTAACACATTTACCTTGGCATTTCCATCTGGATACTGCTTGCTGGCTATGTGAGCAGCAGTTTGGCGCCATACCTCCCCTACGGGCGCATCTGGCCGAGCATTCTGTGGAGGATAGGCAAAAAGGAGAGTTTGCCCCACATTTTGCTAGGTGGGCATACTCCATGATCGAACTCCTCGAGAGTACAAGGAGAATGGCCCTCATTCACACCTTTGAGGAACTAGTCGTCCTATTTAGAAAGAGAGGATGGTACCCAAAGCAAGGTTCCCGATCTAACATGGCCATGCGGGTTATGCTAGCCGAAGTAGCTGAGATGATAGGCCGACCTATCGCTGCCGTCAACATCCAGCTGAGTCCACCCAATCACCCAGTGGCGCTCCTCAACTGGGACAGCATGGGCAGGATGTTGGCGGAGATGCCACTCCATAAGCAGGACATCTTCAGGGAATGGCTAGTCCCGTCTGCCTCACTACATCATACTCCCACTATAACGGAGTTCGCCATGGATGCCCACTGCCACCTACAATTACTGCAGGATAGGGAGACGAGGGCGAGGAAACACCAGGAGACAGGGACCCAGGAGAGAACTGCTGTTCCATTTGATTTTATCACGGAACCTGTCCCAGCCTCACCGCAGTGGTGGATAACCGCGTCTTTCCAGACGACTGGTTGCGACCAGTCATAAAGGGGGTCACCGTCAGTCATCAGACGGTGGTTATAAAAACAACATACGGTGTTCACCCTCGACTGGCAAAGTCGCTTGATAGTGAATCATGGGACAGGGTGCAAGCCAAGATCTGCAGTCCTGACTGCGCGGCGATAGGCGAATGTGGCCTCGATTATACGGAACCACTACATTCGCTTCCCAGCCAACGACTATTGCTAGAAAAGCATATTGCCTTGGCTAAGGAGTTGGAAAAGCCGCTGGTTCTCCACCTGCGTGGGAACGCACGCGTTCCTTTCTCGAGTGTCATGTGCGAAGCTCTGGCAATACTAGAAAAGCACACACATCAACGCCAGTTTATACATGTGCACTGTTTCACCGGTAGTCTGGCAGACTACAGGCAGTGGGTACGGCAGTTTACCAACAGTGTCTTTGGAATCACCAACAAGTCGGTGTCCGCGCCAGGATTTAGCGAACTGGCACGACAGATCGACCTATACCGACTGGTGTTGGAAACAGATGCCCCCCTGTTGTCACCACGGGGTCATAACAACGGACACCCATATGAGCTGGTGCATCAGGCGCCGCACGGTACATTGCAGCACTACGCAATCTGCCAAGCTGGGTAGTGCTTCGCGTGGCCACCCTCAACGCACAAGCGTTTTATAAGGTATAGAATGCAAATATCACGACAGCCGGGCATCAGCCCCCTTATGCTGTCAACAGAACCCTGCACTTGCACTGCCTGGTCAAATAAGACTAGTGCAACAACATTTCGTTGCCCACCACATTACTATGTTATGAAGAGTTTTAGTTTTTGAAGTGTAGTGTTTCGTTTGTCCGACTAGTTGGTCTGGGTTCAATTCGTGCAGCGTGTTGGTCAAAGTGTAGTGTTTCTTTTGTCCGATTAGTTGGTCTAAGTTCTACGTAACTAAAATCATACGTAACTGGCTATCATATCTACTGAACTACACACATACCTAACCGACTAACGTTTTTACTGAACTACACACCGACATAACAGGCTAACACCTCTGTACTGAACTACACACAGACATAACTGGCTGTCATCTCTACTGAACAATACACAGACATAACTGACTGTCATCTCTACTGAACTACTCACATACATAACCGACTAACGTTTGTACTGAACTACACCCCGACATAACTGGCTAACGTATCTACTGAAATACACACCGACATAAGTGGCTATCATCTCTATACTGAACTACTCATAGACATTAGTGGTTAACGTATCTGTACTGAACTACACATATACATAACTGGCTAACGTCTCTACTGAACAACACACAGACATAACTGGCTGTCATCTCTACTGAACAATACACAGACATAACTGACTGTCATCTCTACTGAAATACACACATACGTAACTGGCTGTCATCTCTACTGAACAATACACAGACATAACTGGCTGTCATCTCTACTTAACTACACACATACGTAACTGGCTATCATCTCTACTGAACTACACACATACATAACCGACTAACGTTTTTACTGAACTACACACCGACATAACTGGCTATCATCTCTGTACTGAACTACACATAGACATAAGTGATTAACATATCTGTACTGAACTACATATGTACATAACTGGCTAATGTCTCTACTGAACTACACAGAGACATAACTGGCTGTCATCTCTACTGAACAATACACAAACATAACTGACTCTCATCTCTACTGAAATACACACATCCGTAACTGGCTATCATCTCTACTGAACTACACACATACATAACCGACTAATGCTTTTACTGAACTACACACCGACATAACTGGCTATCATCTCTGTACTGAACTACACATAGACATAAGTGGTTAACATATCTGTACTGAACTACACAGATACATAACTGGCTAACGTCTCTACTGAACAACACACAGACATAAGTGGTTAGCATATCTGTACTGAACTACACAGATACATAACTGGCTAACGTCTCTACTGAAATACACATATACATAACTGGCTAACGTCTCTACTGAAATACACACAGACATAACTGGCTGTCATCTCTACTGAACAATACACAGACATAACTACCTGTCATCTGTATTGAAATATACGCAGACATAACTGTGTAATGTTTCTATACTGAACTACATACAGACACAACTGATGATGTTATACAGGATGCGCACGCGCGCATTTGCAACAAACAAACAAGTCCAGACACGTCTCGATTACGGGTTTTATATGAGACACGAATTTAATCACTACCTAATAACACTAGTCTATTGTTCTTTCAACATACAGAGCATTCATTACGAGTTTATAGCGTTAGTTTTAAAGTGTGCTGAAAAAATTACCAAATGAACTTCTAGAATGAGATTTTACGGGGAGATTTTCCACTCGCTGTAACACAACGTCACTGACCATAACATGACATGATGGGCTTATATTCAAGTGCACAAGTTCAAAACGATGGCTAACCAAATCACTACCTGTATAAATAATTCACCTCGTGCACAAAATTACGGCGCGTAGCAGTTTATAGTTTAACGATGTCATTGCATCATGACGTCACATGAAGGAATTACATTACATACGCGCAAGTTCAAAACAAGGTCTAACTAAAGCACTACCTGCTTGAACAACTCACCTCGCGTACAAAAATTACTGCGCATAGCAGTTTGATGACGTCATACAGGGTGCGCACGCTCACAATAAACAAACATGTCCAGACACGTCTCGAGTACGGGTTTTATAAGAGACACGAATTTAATCACTACCTAATAACACTAGTCTACATGTTCGGCCTATGATGTATGTCGGTGTTTTACAGACTGTGGGTCAATGTTTACCACTGGTTAAGTGTTGTAGGTTGTTGTATGTATGTTGTATGTCAGTGTTTGTAAGTTGTTTGTCAGTGGTTACGAGCTGTAGGTCAGCTAGGGTTTAGCCCTTATTCTTTAACAGGGAGAAAAACTACCGTAAGGAAATGATACCAAAGGTCTAATTCCAAGATGGTCGTTCTGTTCGAAAAAAACGAGGCTACTGGTTATGATATAACATAGTACTATATGTAATCTACATTTCGTGTACATTACTTCAGATAAAACGACCTCCGTTGAATTTATAATCCTTTTATTATTATAAATTACGCCTTATTATAACACCACATTTTCTACTTGTCATCGTCAACTAAATAAGGGCTCGGTCCCTTGGCGGAGCCTCGGCCTATGGGCCAAACGGGTCAAAAAGTGGTCATATACGTTTACGATAATAGCTCGTATCCTTTAATATTGGGTAAAAATTCCCTATCCTTTAACATGGATAACAAATTACCTTTGCTTTAACACAGGGAAAATTCCCTATGCTTTAACATGGATAAAAATTCTCTATCCTTTAACACGGTAAAAATTCCCTATCTCTTAACACGGGGAAAATTCAAAAAGTGGTCGCATACATTTACGGTAATAGCTCCTATGCTTTAACACGGGGAAAATTCCCTATGCTTTAACATGGGGAACATTCCCTATCCTTTAACATGGGGAAAATTGGTAGGACAGTTTTTTTGAAGACATTTGGGGTAAATCGAACTATATAAAATATAGGTAAATTTCCCTATCTTTTAATATGGGACCGGAACTACTTTCTTCAACTTGTTCCGGGACGCGCCAACGCTGATTAACCTTGGATTAACCTTAATCCCTATCTCTTAACATGGGATTTGCTCTACCACAACGGATAGCGTAACTCGTACACCACCTACCATACTACTAGTAGGTATCAAGAGCACAAGCCAGGTATTTCAACAATATTCACAATATTGAAAGGCACAGAGGCGTCTTTTGATGTTAACTACAATTATATTGTAGATAACGCGCTAAAACGCTGGGTATAAATTGATTGATACACATAGTACATTATGAAAACAAAATGGGATGCCCAGTAGAACGTGCATCTTGCGTCACAAATTGTCATCCTAAACCCCCTTAATATAATCATACGTTTACACAGGCGCAGATCTCTGTTTGATACAAACATCGCCACACGTCATTTACTCTGCCACTATATATTTCGCACATTATTGGAAACGAGAGGTACAGCTGGCAAAATAAGATAATTTCAGAAAGAAAGACGGATTTTGAAATATTGGTGCGTGCTGCAAAATAGCCACTGTGCGAATACGCGAGCGACTAGCGTATATTTATTGCTATTCGTAAAATATATAATGCAATAGTACATAATATTCACTGGACTAATATGTGCCATGTCAAAGTGCTCGAAAAAAATTCACACATCACACCAAAACAGTATTGTCAAGGGCATTCTTTCAGACGAATCCTTAATGTGATCTTACCCCAAATAGATCTCCTCAATCTTCCAAATCTTCACGAAAGTTAGATTTATATCAAGCTATACATATAGCGGACGAATCCTTAATGTGGTCTTCCCCCATAACAGTAAACCGGCTCTAATATGAACATTCATCGCGTAATTATTTAGTGCCACTTAGGTCGCGTGAGGGTGTGACTGTCTGCATCCTTTTACATATCATAATGGCTGGGTCGTTCGGCACCGAATATACATTCACTTTAGGGAAGTCAGTCGAGACGTCGGGTCGAACTTGACGTAATCCTGCCGGGTGCGTCAGCCGAGAGAGGGAGGTAACGGAAGATAATTGACGCCCGGCAGAACACACAACATCTCGAATAGAAAGTTGGCGGCCGTCAGCGCCGTGTTTCCACTCGGGTCGTAAGGGGGCGACACCTGCAAACATACGTGAAATGCGTAGTTATTACGAAACATTGTATCATCGGAGAATAGCACGTCGTTGGAATCGGACTAGACGGTGCCGGAGTAGAAGACGTAATGGGACAAGGCCGCTGGTCGTGTCCCATTATTTGTGCAACTCCGCCAGCCTACGAGTAGGAACAAAGCACTTGAATCAGATTCAATTATATTGGTACAAATACAGCGGAATGCAGGTCGGGAAGATAATATTTTATATGTGTTTTATACCATTAATGATTGTTTGCAAGTTAAACATTACGGAAAATGTTTGGTATTGTTGCAGTAAGTTTTTCAGTTTTAGAACAACTGAAATGTTATTGACGCTGTAAGCGATAACGTCAGCAATAGTTTCTTTACCAGTACATGCGTAACTTGAAAGCAATGGTTCCGTCAATCTGTCACAAGAGAGTGTCTGCAAGCACCCCGGTCTCGATCACATTCCACATCTTTGTCGCGCCTCGCGCTCGGTCCGACTGTTCAACAATCAAACTTAACGCGGGACGCGATCGGGATAGGGGTAGGACGTCGATATCGGGGCGATTGCGAACACTCTATTAAATAGTCAGTCCGTGACGTGACGTGTGTGCTTCACCAAATGCAACATAGATTGTTTAATGCAAACATCGCTGAGGCATATTCCCAGTAGGCGAGAATCGTTTCTATGGGGGTCTATGTTTATCACATCCCTGATTAATGTTATTTCTGACGATCGATTACTGGCGGCAGAGACAGACATGCACAAAACAGAAACGCGTGTGTTTGCGTTTGTCTGTTATCACTTATTGTAATATGTAATAGAAGACTGGCCGAAAATAGGGCGTATTATTGGTATAGATTGTATTCAGTGGCGTATTTTGGCGAAATGAGTTTTCGTCGTTCAATAACCGTAACTATTTCACTAAAACAACTTCTCCTAAACATGTTTGCCTTTAAATCGATAAAATAAATGTTCACCCTTTGGATTTCTTAAGTACTTAAGTACTTAAACTGTTGTAGTTTTGTGACAAAACGTTGCAATTAGCTTACACAGATCCTTCTTTTCTTCCCATTTCTTTTCATTCAATTTATAAATTGTATTATTTCATTAGCAACGAAAATATTCTGTTATTTATGAATAGCGGAATTTTTTTAGTTAATTTTATCATAAACATTTATTTCAAAAATCGGGTAAATAAAAATTACATTAGAAGTTATCTGTGGGATTCGAACCCACAACCAAAGTCATTGCGACTACTAATTAAAGCAGCATAACCATTCAGCCACACGAGCCTTTTGCAGCCGGTGAATGTTTTTAGCATCTGCACGGAAAACATAAAGAACCCAATGGTTGACAATCATCTTTTGAAAATCAGCAAATTATTGTATGAAATATTACAAAAATATAACACTGTGGATCAGAAATACAACTGAATCCCTCGAGGCCTCTCACGGCACATATCTTATGGACTATTGTTATTCTAGACGCCCTAGCCTAGGTTAATATAGTAATTAATAGCCTAAATAGGTCTGGCTATAACGCCAAAACTTGGCAAAAGGGCCCAATCGTCGACTAAGTGTTAAACAGCTAAAGGCTGAACAAAGAATTTTAAAAATAGAAGCCTGTCATTGTGTTTGTGAACCAGGAATACATCTGAACCCACTCTACGTCTCTGACGGCACATAATAATAAATATAAAATATATATATGAGATGCAGATGGAGGGTTTTCACTTTGAGTGTCGAGGTAGTAAGAGTTTGAAATGTTTGCTGGCAGAAGCAGACGAGCTGAAGAAGTTGACTGTGATGATGACAGGAAAGGATGACTTGGACAAAGTCCACCCAGATGGTGAGACTAGAGAGATCAGTGAGAACAGAGACAAGGAAGCTGGTAGTAAGGAGAGAGAAGCCAAGGATACTATTGAAGGGGGAATACAGCATTGACAGGACGGACGGAGACCGAAGGAAAAGGGTCAAAGAAGAAGGCGACAAAAGGAAAACGGACAAAGAAGGTGACAGGAGGGAACGTAACAACAGGGGGAAAGAAGACAGGAGTTAAGATGGAAGTGAAGGTGACGGGGGAGTTGACAGCAACGAGGCGGACGGAAACCAACGAAGGAGCTACTCTGAGGCAGTGGTAGAAGGGGTGAGGAGAAACGTGAGAAGAACGACGAGAGCTCTAGTGTCCGACTGCGAGAATGGCCCACCCCATATAATTCCTAAATTCTGCTCAGTCCCGCCGTAATGTACGCACCTCGACCAAGTCCCCACCGACGACGTTAAGACCGCGACAGCCACGGACGATCTCCAGCACTTGGACACTTGTTAGTCCGCCTATCTCTGGGGTACCTGCAACACAAGGAACCAGCGAGAAACTAAGTAAGTAGTCCTTGCCGACATCCCCCGTCTCTCGCTCTCTCCTCCTCCTCTCTCTCTCCTCTCTCTCTCTCCCCTCTCTCCTCTCTCTCTCCTCACTCTTTCTCTCCCTCCCTCTCTCTCTAACCATGTCACAGCACTTCCTGTCACCCCACTATGCAAGCGTGAACACGTGCTGGCTTGCCGTGGAATAGTTCGACGCCGACCCACATAACATGCTTTTAAATGTTTCACGTCATTGCACTACGTGTTATACATAGGTACACCACGACGGCCATCAGCATAGACACCGCCGTTTTAGTAAACCCACGCGCACGCACACGCACACGAACGAACGAACACATAACGGAAACACGATTAGAAACGAATGAAGCGTCATCAAGAGTTAAACATGACATTCATACATCCCACATTTATAATAACATGAACAGGAGCCGTAATGCTGATACAAGTTGTAATTATAATCGTATATATAAAGTAATTCAAACTTACAAAAGTAAACACATGCCAATTAAAGTTGTTAAATTTCATAGATATAGGCACAACATATCTGCATGGATAGCTAAAGGTATACTAAGGCCCATTATATATATATATATATATAAGTGCATCACAATAAATAGACTGAGAGGGTGCACAATATGTATTGATTATAGTGTGTGAAAAAGAAAAAGTACACGTGTGGGAAACCTAACACTTTACCCCAATATGATTGTCAGGGGTAAACTTACATAAAAGTCATTGACTTCGTGTTTACCCCTTCAAAAAAATTTGTATACCACTTTTGTGTGTATAAGGAATTTGGTAGATTCTGTATAATTATATCACATCAAATATAGAGATGTGTATATGGTTATGTATGTGTATATATACACGGTTGTCTTTCTTCTTGTATTAAGTTGCCAATGTTTGAATAAACAAATCATTCATTCATATATGTATATATAGATGATTTTGAAAGTCAGTACTATATTTAATGTCATTACTTATGCTGATGATACTTTTCTAACAAGTACATTTCATTTCACAGGTGACATAAACACGATTAATACTGAATATTTGATCAATAAAGAACTTCTTAATATAGATACATGGCTAAAACTGAATAAATCATCATTAAATATTAACAACATTAGATATATGATTTTTTCATTTTAAGAGATTAACAATTACACTCTATAATTCATTAGTATTTCCGCACATTAACTATTGATTGGTGGTCTTGGGATATAACTGTCATCGACTACGCACACAGCAAAAGAAAGCTGTAAGAACGATATCTTTAAGCAAATACAACTCTTACACTGAACCAATATTGAAACGTTTCTTGATTTTAAAGATTGAAGACCAACTTAACATACATATATTATGATTATAATTTAAATACACACATACAACATTACAAGCATACATTAAAAACTGGTAGATAATAGAAAATGGAAACATGCACAAATCGAAAGCACAACAAACTATATACATTCAAGACACAACACGAATTTGCAGTGTCACATATATAATCTACCGCACACAACATATAATGATGTATAAATACCCATCTCAGCTACACGTACTGCCGTACACACGTACTACTGCACCCACGCACTCACCACTTTACTGCTCGCGTGAACAAGCCGACACTAATAAAACACATAATAAAATATACATATGTACCCAAACAGGATTGAACAATGATGCGTCAACGGAAAAAAAGAGTAATTGTATAAAAGGTAGACGATTACCAAAACCCAAGGTGGTCCCTGTGATAGCGAATATATGTTGGTGCTGGACAAATGCGAAACGTTCGGAATCCAGTTTCATATCCAGCGAGCCCAACTACGATGGCGAGGTCACTTGGTGGTCACAAGGGGCTTTTCTACGGTTAACTGAAGAAGATTGGTTTGCGCTCACGAGGTGGGCAGCGAAAAAGCTACAAAGACGTCCTGAAGGCCATGCTGAAGTCATGCTCCATCCCGCACAACACCTGGGAAGAGACTGGAAACAATCGCCCCCTATGGCGTCACTTGATCAGAAACGGCGTCAACAACTCAGACTAGAGAATGCAGTGGAAGTAAGGTCAACCTCCGCCAGGATCTATGACTGTACCGTCTGTGGTCGCGAAAACAGTCATCAAAAGACGCACAACTGACTCAGGACTCCATTGTCAAGTAAGTACGCACGTGTGGATTATGACGTTATTATAATGTTTCTTACAATACTAACATCACAACATCACAAGTAATGCTATCATCACCACCTTCATGATAAATTTAATGTCTTAGTCACTGATGTATTTTAAGTTTTGTATCGACTAAGTTGGGCAGTACCTGTGCCGGGAGCGATTGATGGGTCGAGGGCGTCGATGTCGAAGCTGATGTAGACGGGTTTGTCTCCCATCATTTGCCGGACTTCCTCCATGAGCGGTGCCAGCGACTTGTGGTAGCAGTGATGGGCCGGCACCACGCGGAAACCCTGCAGGCCAAGAATACAGTTTGTAGGTGGCTGTTGGTGGTCCCAGTTAAACACATTGCTGACTGTTCGCATCACATATAGAGCATGATGCTTGTGTGATTTGTGTAAAAACAGTGAATCCTGGTCAACGTAAGGTAAGATTCGTAGCTAGTTATTACGTGAGAGGACGATTACCAGTGTCGTCGAACAATGCTAATTCGACGGTGGTCTTCATTAAACTACACGTTGAAGGAACTCTCCTACAGCGGGATTACATGTAATATTTACATTGATATACGTCATCATGCTGGCACTCTGACAATGTGAGCTTCCTTGCCTATTTGACGCATCCAGGAACACAATATTGTGACTGGTTTTATTTCACAAATATTATAATTGTAATGGATGAGGATCCTGGATCAATCTATGGCAGACAAATCACCACCCACGCTGTGTCCATCTATGACATTCAGATCAATACCCACGCTGTGTCCATCTATGACAGACCGATCACCATCCACGCTGTGTCCATCTATGACAAACAGATCAACACCCACGCTGTATTCATCCATGTCACACAAATCAACCCCCACGCTGTGGCCATCTATGACAGACAGATCAACACCTACGCTGTATCCATCTATGACACCAAAATCAACACACACGCTGTGTCTATCTATGACTGACAAATCAACACCCTCGCTGTGTCCATCTATGACACACAAATCAACAGCCACGCTGTGTCCATCTATGGCAGACCGATCACCACCCACGCCGTGTCCATCTATGACAGACAGATCAACACCAACGCTGTGTCAAGAATCTTGACACAGCATTGGTGTTGATCTGTCTGTCATAGATGGACACCGCAACTGTCTGTCATAGATGGAAACAGCGTGAATGTTGATATGTCTGTCTGTGTCCAGATTACCACCCATGCTGTGTTCATCTATGACAGACAGATCACCACCCACGCTGTGTCCATCTATGACAGACAGATCAATATTAATATAACAATAATGAAATGACTTCATTAACCAAAACACTCCGGGAATATCCAAGATCAGTGGCGTAACAAAACTGAAGGGTTACGTGTTTTCATAATAATATACAAAGCAAAAGCCGTCAAAGTTGGATGGAATGGAAAGCTAAGGAGGACAGGCAATAGTAAAAAGATAGGTTTTAAGAAAACGGCGAAATTAAACGATTATCTCCTGCTGATTTAACGCTGAGATGGAGTGAAGTGGACAGAGTCGATGCGGCAACCGTGGACACTCGAGTTGCAGCATTCGTCTTAACTCAACACCCACCTGTCGGACGGTGTACTCGATGTCTTAACTCAACACCCACCTGCTGGACGGTGTACACGATGTCTTAACTCAACACACACCTATCGGACGGTGTACTCGATGTCTTAACTCAACCCCCACCTGTTGGACAGTGTACTCGATGTCGTGCGGGGAGAGACCCGAACCTCGGATACCGATCTGAACGGTGCGGTGTCGGTCAATGAGGTCGTCCTCCACAGCCCGGCGGAATGGAGTGCCGTGCATCAGCTTGCACCCTGCTGCGTTGTCCTGAACGTCCGAGTGGGCGTCGATGTGGATCAGACCGACGGGTCCGTAGCGCTCCTGTGTGCACAATAAACCTGTACGTGCGTGTACGTGCAGGGTGCGTGGGTGCGTGGGTGCGTGGTGTTTGGGTGCATGTGTGGGTTTGTGTGTGTGCGTACGTGCCTGCGTGCGCACGTGTGTGTGAATATGCACGTGTGTGTCAGTGTCACTCTGACATAATGTCGGTTGCCCCCACCCTAGACACCAGACAAATGCGTTTACAAGAAAAAAGTCTCATTGCCTTGTGTCGCTAACAAAATAAACCATAATTTACAATGCTTACGTAAAGTTTGTTCTGCCATTGTTTAGCCAGGGAGACAGCCACTCGTCCAATCTTTTTAACTTGAAAGCAGCCTCTTTCCTCTTACTGTTAACATAAAGTGTATGTGTATCACTTTACTCGTCAATATTTGTAACATTGTAACATCATTAATTTATAATACTTATAATGTTTATATAGGTTCCTATTTATTTTTCTGAATAAAATAAGGATGGTCGTAGTTTAATGACAACGACGGTAAATTATTCGTGCGGAGAAATGTACATTATCGGTAATGATAATTATATGAAATAGCCTCGCGATTGGCCAATACAAAAAACCCTTGTGATATGATATGTGTGGATGAACGCCTACCTTGTAGGCTTGTAGGATGGGATACGTGATGGAATGGTCCCCGCCCATGGCCAGCGTCTTGCATCCGGTGCTGATGAGATACGAGAAAGTGTCCCGGATGTTCCTGCATGTCTCCGCTATGTCGTACACTGTCATATTGACGTCACCAACGTCAGCCACTTGAAGACTGTCATAGGGACTGGCGCCTGCATCAGACCGATATACTTATATATATTAAATACATAAATAAACAATTATATAACCATAATTATAATTTACAATTATAAGTATAATTATGTAATATTTATATTTCAGACAAGCAATCCACTTTTTTTTAAATTCACTTAGTTTGATCGTTTAATGTCTCCGGGCAAGTGTTTTTAACAAGGATAAATAGCGCATTGCAAATGCATACTACTACTAATAGTAAATAACACATATGTCCTTTCAAACCGTGTGCTTAGCCTGCCTTCGCTCATGCGTTATAATTGCACACTAACATATTTAGCGTGCAATTACAATGCATGAGCAGATGTTAAATATTCCCTTCTCTGTCTGGCGACTCTTACTCATATAAAAAAGTCCATTCAGGTGTTATTTACGGTAATGTTGCGTTCAAGCCGCTGAAAAAGCTGCAAAGGTTTGGTGCATGACATCAGTGTAGGTGTATGAACACTGGCCTGGATGTGCTGTCTGCCTTCACATTCAGACCACGGTCGCCTGGTACAGTGTCGGTAAATGAGACCAAGATTGATTAGTATCTGTAACGTAGACTGGTCGACTTACTCTATTCATGTCGGCGACACACCGTCGAATTGGCGAGTGCGAGTGCACAACTCACGTGCGATATAAGGTGAACGTACTACTTACTAATCAGAGCATACAACTTTCTTCAACGTTGTTAAAAGAAAATGTGTTTTTAATAGATTATTTATGGCGGTCTCTGATGGCGGCCTTGGTTCGGTGACCGTTTCACAGAAAACAACCCATTGCCCTTATCACGTGAGCGCTGTGAAAACAAGAAAGTTCAACAACAGAAAAATCACCGTAGGCGGTTATATAACGTCGCGGACGGCGACGACGGCAGGACGCGTCTAGAATGTTGCCGATGGATAATCGCGAAATGACCAGGTATAGCTTGGCGGCACGATCCGTTACATTCGTTGCCTCCCCTAGCATACAGTTCGCCTGCCAAACGGTCCGTATCCTCGACAAGTTACAGCCAGGTGGAAACTGGTAGAACAGAAGATGATTACACATCTTTATTTCGTTTGGTTAACTCGTAACGTTGGTCAACAGATCTCTAAATGTTAAGCGTCCCTAACATTAAAATTGTCAACATTTATACTACCAGGCGTGTGACAACAGATCTGTAAATGTTAAGTGTCCCTAACATTAAAATTGTCAACATTTATACTACCAGGCGTGTGAATATGTCGAATTTACGATGTGCCTCCTTGTAGTTTCACCACCCATGGATGTTCTGTCAAAGTAGCACACTATAATTGTCAAAATATCAGTTGACGTAACATACCTGTATCTTGGTTGTATCGTCGGATCTGCGTTGATTCGTTACGTATCTGCCTCGGGCCGAACCTCGTTCCTGATCGATTAGAGGTGCCTTGGTCAAAAGGGACACCGACAAAGCAAACATCGAGTCCTGAAATTTAAGGACGCGTTAAAAAATGCTCGTTTGATATCAGCACAAACTTTTATTAGATGTCTTTATCCCTTTCTGTCTTTCTATCTCGGTTTCTGTGTCTGTTTGTCTGGCTGTTTATTTGTCTGTCTGTCTGTCTGTCTGTCTGACTCTCTCTCTCTCTCTGTCTATCTAACTGTATGTCTCTCTTTCGGTCTTTCTTTTTGTCTCTCCCCTCTTCGTTTCTCCATCTCTACTTATCTACGTATCTAAAAATAAATCTTGGAAATGTATATAGACCACCTAGAGATATAATTGAAAGCTACCGTATAGGTACAGACGAATTTGCATCAAATTTTGTTGATTTATAACAATCTAAAAGTGAAATAATAATTGCAGGTGATTACAATATTGATTTGCTTAAAATTAACGAAAAAATCTTAATATGTGAATATTTTGACACAATCGTTTCACATGGTTTCTTCCCTAAAATTATTATGCCAACACGACTTTCAGAATATCATGGAACAGTCATTGATACTTTTTTATGCAATTTGTCAAAAGGATTCTTCAAATCCTCAGCTGGTATTTTAGTGAGCAATATTTCTGATCTCTTTCCGTACTTTCTAAGTCTGGACTATGTCGAAACCACTAGTTCGATACCAAAGTTTATACGAATAAAACAACAAAATCCAGACTAACTCAATATATTTTTAATTGAAATAATAAACTCAAATATGTATGATAAACTTAACACAGATAATCATGCGGAACCGAATGAAAACTACCATATCCTCGATGAAATTGTTACTGCAGCTATTAAAGTAATTACATTTAACAAATATAAACATAGGAAAACTCCTTGGATTACCATGGATTATTATGTCGATAACATTTAGAAACAAATTGTATTCGAGAATGAAACAGACTCCCGTAAATTCAGAGCAGTATCATAAACTCAAAACTAACTTGCATACTTATAATAGCATTCTTACAAGTAGTATTAGATTAGCTAAGCAAATGCATTATCATTCCAGTTTTTAAACATGACGTTAAAAGACGTGGTGTTTAATTAAATAAATTATTCAGAAAAGTCAAAAGAAAGAAAAATTTCCAGATTTATTCAAAGTCGATGGGGAAATAATTAGGGACGAATGCATTATTCAAACATATTTAACACGTTTTGTACTAATGCTGGTCCTACTCTAGCCTCTAAAACAACTACAAGTGGAGGTAAATCATACAAAGATTACTTAAAAACCCGATATTTCACACCTTCAGCTTTAACCCAATTGACATGGAAACTACTGTTAATATAATTGATCGTTTACCTCCAAAATCAAGTTGTGGAAACGACGGTATTTCAAAACAATTACTAAAATTGATATCAGCAATGCTGTCACTCTAATTATTGATCACTCAATAATAACTGGTATATTTCCAGACACATTTAAAGTAGCAAAAGTCATACTCCTTTTCCAAAAAGGTGATGTTTCTGACTTTAACAATTATGTTTCTGACTTTAACAATTATCGTCCTATTTAAATCCTGTCAGTGATTTCAAAAAATTATTGAAAGGGTTGTGTTTGATCAAATCCACAATTACTTCCATTCTAAAGCGTTATGTTACAATAACCAATATGGGTTTAAAAAGAAACATTCTACTGAGCTTGCTACATTAGAAATTATAGATAGAATTATACAAGAACTTGATAAATCGGTTACTCCAATAAATATATACCTTGATTTATCAAAAGCATTTGACTCAATTGATCACAATATATTGGTACATAATTTTAATTACTTCGGATTAAATGACAAGGCGGCTCTGGACCTTTGTAAGAGTTATTTTAAAATCGTAAGCAGTACGTAGAAATGGAAAATGTTAAGACTAAGGACATAGTCACCAACACTGGTGTCCCTCAAGGTTCAATTTTAAGGCCACTCTTATTTATTATATACATAAATGACATAGTACTTTCGAGATACCTTTTCAAATTCATAACGCATGCTGACGACACCACCCTTACTAGTACACTAAATACATTTAACGATTCAGAAGGCCAAATGCGAAGTGAAAATATTAACAAAGAACTAACAAAGATTAGCAATTGGTTGAAAGTTAATAAACTGTCACTAACTGCCAAAAAGACTAAATTAATGATTTTTCATATGCCTCAAAAGAAAGTAGAATACCATGTGTTGCAAATAGATGGAGCATACATTCAATGTGTAAATGATTTCAATTTTGTAGGCAACACAATAAATAAATAACCATTTAAACTGGCATAAAAACAAAATAGCAAATACAAAATCTAAAACAATAGGCATATTAAATAAACTTAAACACTTTTTACCACTTAATACTTTATACATTATTTACAATGCTCTTATTTTCCCTCCTATTAATTATGGCTTACTTTTGTGGAGTCATCAGGCACATCGAATTTTTTAATTACAGAAAAAAGCAATACGAATAATAAAAAATAAATAAATAACACAAGTCGTATTTTTAAAAGACTTCAGCTGCTAAAGTTGAATGACATTTATAAAATCCAACAATTTATAAATTTTACTATAAATTAATTAACAATCTTTTACCCTACTACTTCAATGTTTTTCCAAATACGCACATCTATCATCATCAGCACTGCACAAGTGAAAGAAATAATCTGTATATTTAAACATGAATTTTCTAAATGATGCATTAGATACAACATAGCAGATACAGTTAACAATACACCAAGTATTATCATTAATAACATTTACCTCAACAGTCTATATGGTTTTTCAACGTACACACTTTTTAAATATTTTAAATGATGAATCCAGTTGTTGTATTGTATATGTATGTTGATACATTGAGTAATTATCAACTATAAAAACAAGTCATATGCTATTCTGATTTGTGTCATGTAAAGTTTGTTGTTGTTTATATTTATGGGGTGGCTCCTGTGCTAGCGATATTATATATCTTAGTGGGAGTCTCCCGACATTATCTATTACTTAAGTTGTTCATTGTATAGGTATCGTATTTATAGGTCCAACAAATGTTGATTCTGAGTTCTAAATATTTCCTTCTCTCCGTCTGTCCGTCTCTCCGTCTGTCCGTCTGTCCGTCTCTCCGTCTCTCCGTTTCTCCGTCTCTCCGTCTCTCCGTTTCTCCGTCTTTCCGTCTCTCGGTCCCTCCGTCCCTCCGTCTCTCCGTCTCTCTGCCCCTCCCAATCTCGCCGTGTCTACGTCTCTCTGTCTGTCTGTCTGTATGACTGTCTGACTCTGTGTCCCTCTGTCTCTCTGAAACCACGATCGTTATTACGGCTACAGATGTTAGAAATAAAATTGTAATGTTAATGAAATCGTGAGTTTTGAAACATGAAATCGATTATAATTAACGACATATGTGTTCTGTCTACCTGCAACATAAGCGAACATTCAACACACCGACACACCACCCGCAATCCGGAAAAAAGTTGCAAACAGATTACTTTTGTCTGTCTATGCCTGCAACCTGTTATTAAGGACTATCACCACTTGCGATCTAGCAAATGCCTCGATGGTCTTAAATAATAGTTGCTGTGTGTTGGTGTGCTTTGAGTTAGGACACGGCGTTTTTCATATATAATTGAACTGTATCTACACGTCTACAGATACCCCGCTCCGCACAGTGAGTGGGTCGATCGATAGGTTATTCTTGGTGTGTACAAGTGTGACGTTTTGCCCTCGAGCTGATATAACTTCGAGTTGTTGGCGTTCATGTGTGCATTTTAAATTATGCAAACCTGCATGTAGGCTCATATCGTAGCCTGAATAATGTTTGTTTTGTATGTTTTATAGTAGCCAAGAGATAGGACGGAGATAGGGAGTCGCATTTTATTTTGTATTTATGTTTTTATTAACACATATTTAATGTTTTATTTAATTTATACAATGATATGTAAAGTGTCAGAAAACCTTCCATTTAATGTGGATTCGGACAACATACATAATACGGGTATTATTGTAATGTTTGTGTTTTTTATTATTATTATTATTGATTATTATTGTTGTCATCACCTTCACCAGTTTGACGCTGTTTTATAGAAAGTCTGGTCTCCTACCATTGGTGTCCGGCACAACGGGTAGGCGATACATGGAGCAGATGCCAGCGGTGCGCGGCAGGTCGCTGGCGGGGATGGGTTCGTTATATCTGCCGGTAAACGACGTCGAGTCGATGGCGCGGTGCGGGTTTTGTCCGCCTGAAGGACGTCTGATCGGCTGGGCGGGGCTCATCTTTTGACCGATGGAAGTTGTCGCCACGGTGCTATATCGCTGCAACACAGACATTGGAGGGCACAACGTTTAGAACGCGATACCCGAAGACCTGCCACTGATCGATTGCTTGGACACATTTAAAGCGCGTCGTAAGACTCATTTCAAAGTTGGATTTGTAGTCTTAGTAGTAGGCCTATTTAGTTTTATATGATTGCTACATCTACAAGTTACTGCCAGTATCATAATATGTGTTGTTATTATATGTTCAATTCTCTATACATTAGTATATTATTGTAATTATATATTTATTAATATGGTACTGTCTGTTTATTTATTGATTTTTGCAAATTCACGTTACTGTCGACAATGTTCAACTTATGCAAGCGTATTTTGATAGTTTCAGCGTAGGTTTGTTTAGTGTAGTATTGTTTATTGAAATCTTAGCAAAAATGGAGACGTTTTATTTTATTAGTCACGCTTTTAGTGGATACTGTACTCATTATATAAGAGGTTGACTGTCAGGTAATACACACTAGTTTGATCGTTATCCAAGAAAAATCCGATGTACGAACATTAGAAAACGTCAGCACTTTATACGCACACTATGCTGTTCATATTATAATTTTATTTCTTAATTCCACCATTTCCACAACATGCACCTGCATTTATTAAACTGAATACATGCCTGACAAACATAAAAAGGAGCGACCTCAAGAGGGTCTTACTTTTACAGCACGTTTGCTATTCTAGTAGTACTGAGTGGGAATGTGTTGCTCAAAACGAATCGCATTTTACATAACGCAATGTCAATCGATATCTGTCGAACATTCGTATCTGGCAATTTTATATTTTGCTTCAACGTGGTGGAAGCCAGACAGGTTTTGTTGATATCGTCCCATGGCCATGTGCAGCCCATTAATAATTCAAGCGGACCTTTCTACGCTCGCGGCAACGAGTAGTTATTTATAACAGGACAACACAACAACTCATTTGATAAATGCATTAAACAAGTGAATATCTTTGTATACCTGGGCGGTACAGTGTGTGAGGATGGAAGGAGTAGTAAAGAAATACAAAGGAGGGTGCCAGCAGGAGCAGCAGCATGGAAGAGGATAGAAAGCATTATGTGGGACAGAAAACTGGAGAAACAACTGAAAGGAAAAGTGTTGGTAGCCTGCGTTGTACCAGCCTGTATATATGGGTTGGAAAAACTGGCACTGACAGAGAGACAAGAGGAGAAACTACAGGTAGTAAATAAGAACTGGGTCAGAAGAATATGTAGAATAACGCGAGATGATAGAAGGAAGATGAAGGAATTGAGAGAGGAAATTGGAATTAAAAAACACCTAAAGAGGAAAGTAGCCGGTAACAGAATGAGATGGGCGGGACATGTGCAAAGAATGGGTGAAGACAGACTGCCGAAAAGAGCGTGGAAAATAGAAGAGCGTGGCAGACGAAGGAGAAGAAGACCAAGGCTAAGATGGAACGACAGCATAAAACGAGACCTGGGGAGTCCTGAATGGATGGCCATTGCGGTCGAGAGAGAGAGAGAGAGAGAGAGAGAGAGAGAGAGAGAGAGAGAGAGAGAGAGAGAGAGAGAGAGAGAGAGAGAGGTGGAAAGAACTGCTAAGAAAAGTAAAAGAAGCTACCAATTGACGTGGATCCACCCCGCAAGAGAGCAAGGGGAAGAAGAAGAAGAGGAGAATAATAATTTTTCCCAATGGTTATAAAATAACACATTTTAAGCCTTACTCGTAACTAAGTTCTCATAAAAAGATCTGGTGCTGATTAAAAGAGATAAACGCGCTGAGTACCGAAACGACGGGAGTGGCCAACGCTGAGTACCGAAACGACGGGAGTGGCCAACGCTGAGTGCCGAAACGACGGGAGTGGCCAACGCTGAGTGCCGACACGACGGGAGTGGCCAACGCTGAGTGCCGACACGACGGGAGTGGCCAAAGCTGAGTGCCGACACGACGGGAGTGGCCAACGCTGAGTGCCGACACGACGGGAGTGGCCAACGCTGAGTGCCGACACGACGGGAGTGGCCAACGCTGAGTGCCGACACGACGGGAGTGGCCAACGCTGAGTGCCGACACGACGGCAGTGGCCAACGCTGAGTGCCGACACGACGGGAGTGGCCAACGCTGAGTGCCGACACGACGGGAGTGGCCAACGCTGAGTGCCGACACGACCGCAGTGGCCAACGCTGAGTGCCGACACGACGGGAGTGGCCAACGCTGAGTGCCGACACGACGGGAGTGGCCAACGCTGAGTGCCGACACGACGGGAGTGGCCAACGCTAGTAGTAATAGATGTCCCTTACCGGGGATGGTTTGATTATGATGGGTGGAAGTGGAAGTGGAAAAGTACCCGGATGTAGGTCAAGGACCCGGATGTAGGTCAAGTACCCGGATGTAGGTCAAAGGTCAAGGTCCGGAAGTAGGTCAAGTGGCGCCGGTGGCGTCACCTGTCGGATAAGTCATTAACTAAAACATCACCACCTATCGGATAGGTCACGAACCAAATAGCGCCACCTAGCGGAATGTTTTGGAACGAAAATAGTCTGACCAGTGGCGCGCCTAGCGGATTTTTGTCAAACTAATTGTAGGAGTACTGCCCAAATTCGAGCGTCTTGGTTTAACTGTGAGCGCCCCCTGGCGATTTTTTTCAAAACTACATCATGTTGGCCTGTAGCGCCACCTGTCGGATTTTTCATGAACTAACTGTACAAGTGATGCCACCTGACGGACAAATTGTAAACTAAATGTAGAAGTACTGCCCAAATTCGTGTCTCTTGCACGCTTGCGTGCAATAGAGCCCCGTGACGGATACTTCACGAACCACAAACACCATCCCCTAGTGGACAAGTGAGCGAACCCCATGTTAAGAGATAGGGAATTTTCCCCATGTTAAAGCATAGGGATTTTCCTATGTTAAGAGATAGGGATTTTTCCCCATGTTAAGAGATAGGGATTTTCACCATGTTAAAACATAGGGAATTTCCCCCATGTTAAGAGATAGGGATTTTCCCCATGTTAAAGCATAGGGAATTTTCCCCTTGTTAAAACATAGGTCATTTTATCGTAAAGGTATGCGACCACTTTTCGATTTTTCACTCCATGTTAAAGCATAGGACATTTTCACCCTGTAAAGTATAGGGATTTTTCACCATAGCGCGTATGTAATGTAATCCCTTTATGTGTCGTCATGATGCAGTGACATCGTTAAAACTCTGCAGTCTGTGCTTTTGAATTTTCTACTCTACAATCTGTGATCTTTCGGTACGTCCACGTGAACTTTATGTTCTGTTTAACATTTTGGAAGATGAACATCATGTCTAGTGATAACGTCCGACAAGGGATTTTGCTACCGAAGGCGCAGCCTTCTCCGGCTATGGGACCACTCGACCTCTCGACCCAGACAATCAACCCGGACCAATAGCCACCGATCATTTCAACGACCAGTCCGATGACCAGTTTGATGATCAAAACAATTTCGTCTCTGTCATCAGCTCCGTCAACCAACCCAACCATCAACCTGACGCCATCACCTCCGACGAAGCGTCAGAAGCTTCACGAGATTTCTGATGACACATCACACGAGAGTACGGTTCGACGTGTTATCGCGTCAAATCCCTCCCTTTTCACGAAAATAGACGTGTTATGTGTGTGTGAGTGAGTGAGTGAAAAGACACGAAGGGTGAGTGAGTGAGTGAGTGACTCAGTGAGTGACTCAGTGAGTGAGTGAGTGAGTGAGTGAGTGAGTGAGTGAGTGAGTGAGTGAGTGAGTGAGTGAGTGAGTGAGTGAGTGAGTGAGTGAGTGAGTGAGTGAACATACACGAAGGGTGAGTGAGTGAGTGTGTGTGTGTGTGTGTGTGTGTGTGTGTGTGTGTGTGTGTGTGTATGTGTGTGTGTGTGTGTGTGTGTGTGTGTGTGTGTGTGTGTGTGTGTGTGTGTGTGTGTTGTCGACCCTTTGATTAGGAGTAGGACGTGCCTAGTCTATGCATTTACAACTTTAACACAGGTCCAAACCGGATAAAGCATAGCCATAGGCATAGGCATAGGCATAGAGGCTAAAGGCTATCTGGCCTACAGCGCATAACCACGGACAAACACCTTACAAACACTGACAAACAGCTCATAACCACTGACAAACAGCTCATAACCACCAACAAACACTGACAAACAACTTACAAACACTGACAAACAATTTGCAAACACTGACAAACAGCTCATAACCACAGACAAACAACTTACAAACACTGACAAACAGCTCATAACCACTGACAAACACCTTACAAACACTGACAAACAGCTCATAACCACTGACAAATCAACCCAGACAATCAACCCGGACCAATAGCCACCGATCATTTCAACGACCAGTCCGATGACCAGTTTGATGATCAAAACAATTTCGTCTCTGTCATCAGCTCCGTCAACCAACCCAACCATCAACCTGACGCCATCACCTCCGACGAAGCGTCAGAAGCTTCACGAGATTTCGGATGACACATCACACGAGAGTACGGTTCGACGTGTTATCGCGTCAAATCCCTCCTTTTTCACGAAAATAGACGTGTTATGTGTGTGTGAGTGAGTGAGTGAGTGAGTGAGTGAGTGAGTGAGTGAGTGAGTGAGTGAGTGAGTGAGTGAAAAGACACGAAGGGTGAGTGAGTGAGTGAGTGACTCAGTGAGTGAGTGAGTGAGTGAGTGAGTGAGTGAGTGAGTGAGTGAGTGAGTGAGTGAGTGAGTGAGTGAGTGAACATACACGAATGGTGAGTGAGTGAGTGTGTGTTTATGTGTGTGTGTGTGTGTGTGTGTGTGTGTGTGTGTGTGTGTGTGTGTGTGTTGTCGACCCTTTGATTAGGAGTAGGACGTGCCTAGTCTATGCATTTACAACTTTAACACAGGTCCAAACCGGATAAAGCATAGCCATAGGCATAGGCATAGAGGCTAAAGGCTATCTGGCCTACAGCGCATAACCACGGACAAACACCTTACAAACACTGACAAACAGCTCATAACCACCAACAAACACTGACAAACAACTTACAA
>OZ023210.1:22293655-22416155 GCA_963995525.1 Escarpia spicata
CGATTGGCAAAACACCAAGGGTTATATAGTTAGTGAATGTGCCGAAAAGTCACGTGGGTGTGCCGAAAGATCTCGGATTGTAGAAAATTCAAGAGCACGGACGTGTGAGTAGAATGTACACAAGCGCGAACTGCAGAGTAGTTATATAGTTCACCACTTATCTAACAGGGGTGCTTTCAGTTGATGATGAAATCCCTATGCTTTAACATGGTAAAAATTCCCTATCTCTTAACATGGTGAAAATTCCCTATGCTTTAACACGGTGAAAATCCCTATCTCTTAACATGGGGAAAAATCCCTATCTCTTAACATGGGGAAAATTCCCTATGCTTTAACATGAGGCTTGATTTATACCAGTTTATACCAGTTCATACCAGTTAACAGGGACATTTTTCACTCGATATAGCATGTTTGTCAGTGGTTATGAGCTGTTTGTTGGTGGCTATGAGCTGTTTGTAAGTGTTTGTAAGTTGTTTGTCCGTGGTTATGAGCTGTTTGTCAGTGTTTGTAAGTTGTTTGTCAGTGGTTATGAGCTGTTTGTCAGTGTTTGTAAGGTGTTTGTCAGTGGTTATGAGCTGTTTGTCAGTGTTTGTAAGTTGTTTGTCTGTGGTTATGAGCTGTTTGTCAGTGTTTGCAAATTGTTTGTCAGTGTTTGTAAGTTGTTTGTCAGTGTTTGTTGGTGGTTATGAGCTGTTTGTCAGTGGTTATGAGCTGTTTGTCAGTGTTTGTAAGGTGTTTGTCCGTGGTTATGCGCTGTAGGCCAGATAGCCTTTAGCCTCTATGCCTATGCCTATGCCTATGGCTATGCTTTATCCGGTTTGGACCTGTGTTAAAGTTGTAAATGCATAGACTAGGCACGTCCTACTCCTAATCAAAGGGTCGACAACACACACACACACACACACACACACACACACACACACACACACACACACACACACACACACACACACACATACACACACACACACACACTCACTCACTCACCCTTCGTGTATGTTCACTCACTCACTCACTCACTCACTCACTCACTCACTCACTCACTCACTCACTCACTCACTGAGTCACTCACTCACTCACTCACCCTTCGTGTCTTTTCACTCACTCACTCACTCACTCACTCACTCACTCACTCACTCACTCACTCACTCACACACACATAACACGTCTATTTTCGTGAAAAGGGAGGGATTTGACGCGATAACACGTCGAACCGTACTCTCGTGTGATGTGTCATCAGAAATCTCGTGAAGCTTCTGACGCTTCGTCGGAGGTGATGGCGTCAGGTTGATGGTTGGGTTGGTTGACGGAGCTGATGACAGAGACGAAATTGTTTTGATCATCAAACTGGTCATCGGACTGGTCGTTGAAATGATCGGTGGCTATTGGTCCGGGTTGATTGTCTGGGTCGAGAGGTCGAGTGGTCCCATAGCCGGAGAAGGCTGCGCCTTCGGTAGCAAAATCCCTTGTCGGACGTTATCACTAGACATGATGTTCATCTTCCAAAATGTTAAACAGAACATAAAGTTCACGTGGACGTACCGAAAGATCACAGATTGTAGAGTAGAAAATTCAAAAGCACAGACTGCAGAGTTTTAACGATGTCACTGCATCATGACGACACATAAAGGGATTACATTACATACGCGCTATGGTGAAAAATCCCTATACTTTACAGGGTGAAAATGTCCTATGCTTTAACATGGAGTGAAAAATCGAAAAGTGGTCGCATACCTTTACGATAAAATGACCTATGTTTTAACATGGGGAAAATTCCCTATGCTTTAACATGGGGAAAATCCCTATCTCTTAACATGGGGGAAATTCCCTATGTTTTAACATGGTGAAAATCCCTATCTCTTAACATGGGGGAAAATCCCTATCTCTTAACATGGGAAAATCCCTATGCTTTAACATGGGGAAAATTCCCTATCTCTTAACATGGGGTTCGCTCACTTGTCCACTAGGGGATGGTGTTTGTGGTTCGTGAAGTATCCGTCACGGGGCTCTATTGCACGCAAGCGTGCAAGAGACACGAATTTGGGCAGTACCTCTACATTTAGTTTACAATTTGTCCGTCAGGTGGCATCTATTGTACAGTTAGTTCATGAAAAATCCGACAGGTGCGCTACCGACAACCCCAGCTTTAGTTCAGGGAAAAATCGCCAGGGGGCCCTGACAGTTAAACCAAGACGCACGAATTTTGGCAGTACTCCTACAATTAGTTTGACAAAAATCCGCTAGGTGGCGCAACTGGTCAGACTATTTCCGTTCCGAAAAAATCCGCTAGGTGGCGCTATTTGGTTCGTTACCTATCCGATATGTGTTTATGTTTTAGTTCATGACCTATCCGACAGGTGGCGCCACCGGCGCACGTGACCTACATCCGGACCTTGACATTTGACCTTGACCTACATCCGGGTATTTGACCTACATCCGGGTCCTTGACCTTGACCTACATCCGGGTACTTTTTCACTTCCACTTCCACCCATCATAATCAAACCATCCCCGGTAAGGGACATCTATTACTACTAACGCTGAGTGCCGACACGACGGCAGTGGCCAACGCTGAGTGCCGACACGACCGCAGTGGCCAACGCTGAGTGCCGACACGACGGGAGTGGCCAACGCTGAGTGCCGACACGACGGGAGTGGCCAACGCTGAGTGCCGACACGACGGGAGTGGCCAACGCTGAGTGCCGACACGACGGGAGTGGCCAACGCTGAGTGCCGACACGACGGGAGTGGCCAACGCTGAGTGCCGACACGACGGCAGTGGCCAACGCTGAGTGCCGACACGACGGCAGTGGCCAACCTTCCTTTGAAGGAGCTTAGGTGTATCTACTTATTATTACGTTGTTATTTGTTTGCAACATGACGCGTCCTTTCTACATATGTTTGAACACAGCTTTATAAATTTAACTAACGTTGGTTTAATGTGGTATCAGACACCTCTGTTTTCAGGTAGTCCTTAAGTGACATTGATTATTAAAACATTATTCATGTTCACGTCATGTACAAAGCATTACAAGTTGACCGTTTAGTGTATTCTAACTTGAAACACATGCCCATGTCAAACACAATCTACGACACTTATAATATTAACTTTCTTATCAATCAAGATGCATTCCTTTGCCAAATATGAAACAAATACTGCATGCAGGTCATAAAAAGTAGCGTTAAAGAAAATGGGTTAAAGACAACATTTTTTATGACAAAAACATTATTTTTAAGAGTACAATTACACAAACGTTTCGCAAACCGAACCTTAAAAATAAAACAAAATAAACTCACCAAGGTAGACATATGGTGAGACACAGATGACGTCGTAGTGGAATTTCCAACTTTGATGGTCGGCAAGAGTCGCATTGAGAAATATCGAAAAGCCATCGTCGTTCAATTGGCGTCTTTTGTGTTCAGCTGACAGTGAAAACAGTATTCACCTCTTCGGGTCTGGAGTGTACCAATAAATGAGGCCATCAGACAGACTTTTATCGATTTATGATTATAGCCGTTTCTCCCCTCACGTGATGCATACATTAGACGAACAATGACGTTATTAATATTATTATTATTAATAAACAAACTGTGTTTGCTGTAGCGACTTTGACTGTGTGTGTCTGCCTCCGTTACGGGTCAAGGACTGGTCGTCCAGGTAGGCGTAAGTAGCGGTGGCGAATATCCACCAACGCATTTCCTCTTATTAACATAGAAACATATGTTCTGGATGAGGTGACTTATTTGCCTGCAATAAATCTCCTCTAACATTCTTGGTTATGCTGCAATCCATCGTTTTGGAATGCCAACAATAGAACTATGTTTACTCATTTAATTTATATTGGCAACATCATTTAATTAATAAATGACCTACTATTCATTAATATCACATGCAAAACTACAGCACATTTTCCCGATGCAACTTCAGACACACACACACACACACACACACACACACACACACACACACACACACACACACACACACACACACACACACACACACACACACACACACACACACACACACACACACACACACACACACACACACACACACACACACACACACACACACACACACACACACACACACACACACACACAAGCACCCGCACGTACGCACGCATGCGCGCACACACACCATTAAGATGGGACACTGAGATGGAATCGACATTAGTGAGACCTCGGAGTTACGAGGGATGCACAGTCCTCAGTGTTGAAAGCTACAGTAGGACAACGTATGTAGGTCCTACTGCATCTGGCTAGGGTCTTGAGCTTCGAACTCTGACAGGTTTGGCAGAAAGACTACCATTACAAAACCCAGCCTCTCTATGCAAATGTAGCACTGATAACGTGCGTAAATGATTGAAAGTCCTATAACATCATAATTAATGTTATGTTGAGTAAATAGTTTTAAAATGACGTGAGATAAAGAACCTGCCATTTTTTTCATGGCGATTGGATTTATGCTATGCTCTGAATACAAACTACAGCTTGGTGGTAAATTTAAGTCGTTATCTAGCAACAGCTAGCAAGCACCGATGAAGGTCACTGAAAGGAGGCATCTAGATGATAACTTCTTCTCATGGAAACGGAGGAGTGTGGTTATCAAAGAGGAACACTCCTCTTCTGACTGTTGTGGTAATCTTATTTGCTATGTCGTAAATTGTGGGATAACACGCGGGTGAACAGAGGCACTGCGCTGTAGGTGCCGCCTCCAGCCTGCTCGTAAATGCTGCGGTGAAGCAAGCCGCTAAAAGGTTACGAAATAAATGATTCCATTCTGGCATGGTTTAAAATATCACGGATTTAGAAAAAGTAATGTTATTACAATTAGGTCAATTTATTTTATGATTAAAATAATGTCTTGACCTAGTAATGATGTTACTCGTGCGTTTTTCTTAACGTTTTTCTAAACCAAACAAATTTACTGATATTTCATCATTATTTACTTTAATGTTTTTTTTCTCGTATGTTATTTTCTCCGTGAACAGGCGTAGTCTGTTGATCCAGGTTAACGCCGGTGGATCGGGCCTTGTGGAGGGGAATCTCCGCGTTCTGCTGCTTCCGAACAAAATATAAATAATATAATGATTATCTACATAATATGTTTGGACGAGTTGACTTATTTCACCCCAAGCAAACCGCCTCCAACGTCCATGGGAATGCCGAATAAAAATTGTCTAAGTGTCAAGAATAGAACTTTATTTGTATTGAATGAATTGACTCATTCCGTTATCAATACTTGATATAATTATTTATTAATATCACACTCACTGACTGCGACAGATAATGCTGCAGCTCGTTTCGCTCTGGCTATCTGATGCTGCGGTCCAATGCGCTCGTGTTTAGCGTCAGCACGACGTCGGGACGCCCGGTTTATGGTAAAACCAATAATGAATAAATAAAACTCAATGAACGCAATTACAAACGCAACAAGTACGCCTACGCGCACCCAAGTCCAAGTGCAACTTCTCAGATAAAACCTTTTACTCGCTTTGCTTTTTGCAAACTAATTAATAACTTGCTGGAATGGTATACTTTTTATCTGGCGGCCAAGGACGAGAAAAATGCTTAGAAAAATTTTCCTAGGCATTTTTTTTTACAAGCCGCCAAACATTTGAGATGCTCTCTGTATACGTTACTGGTTATGGTATTGGTTGTTGGACTTTCTGAATTTACAAAAAACGGGTTTTTATGTAAAATTTAAAAACAAATTGATCAAAACCGTATTATGACGCTATAACACATAATACAATTTCCAAATCAGCTTAAAGTTTCTCTACATAGGCATAGGCCACACCTTACACAATCGGAGTTTTTGCTGGTCAGAGCAAAGAGGGTAAAACAATAGGAGGCCGCAGTCCGTTGTCGCGCTTACATTTATTCGGGCGTTAAATGTTATCCGGGTGATGTTTATGTGCATATGTAAGGCATAGTATTTGGCACCAGTAGGTCACATAGTGATAAATAATATCCAGTAGTTAAATATGTTTCGTTTGTTGTTGTAATACGAGCGTTATAGTTAGAGTACATAATTATAATTTGCTGTTTCAGATTTGGGACTAAGTATAAGAGTAAGTCACGTGACGTGTGCGTGGAGAGGAAACTGTTTTACGACAGAAATTGTTTATGTCTGTGGGAAGCAAACATTGTATAATTTATGTATATATATATATATATATATACATATAGATCTATATATAAATATATACATATATATATATATATATATATAAACATACATAACGCCCGGATAAATGAAAGCGCGGCAGTCGTAGCTGGTGCTATATACATTCCTCTGGATACGAGTACGCGCAGAAACGTCACCCGGATATTATTTAACGCCTGGATAAATGTAAGTGCGACACAGTATTTAACGCGTTGTGACTGATCGATCGTAACGCCGCCTGTCCGCAGTGCAGCCATGGTCAGCCATGTTATTGTGCGGCTTTTAATTGCCACAATAGTCGTAAAAAGGCCAGATTTTAGTTTTTTTGGTTCCCCCGATAACATGAAAGGTTGGTTCACCAAACTATGTGACCAAACATAATACAAACTGCAATTTATAACTGAAATAATCGTTAAAAATGTAACTATTCAGTCTATTTGGCGATATTTAGGGGTGTATTCTATTGGAATCATGTCAGCTTGAAGTAATGTATTGTGTGTTGCTTTGGTTGTAGTTATGAACTGGGAAGTGATGTATTGTGTGTTGTTGTGGTTGTAGCTATGAACTGGGAAGTGATGTATTGTTTGTTGCTGTGGCTGTAGCTATACACTGGGAAGTAATGTATTGTGTGTTGCTGTGGTTGTAGCTATGAACTGGGAAGTAATGTATTGTGTATTGCTGTGGTTGTAGCTATGAACTGGGAAGTGATGTATTGCGTGTTGCTGTGGTTGTAGCTATGAACTTGGAAGTGATGTATTGTGTGTTGTTGTGGTTGAAGCTATAAACTGGGAAGTGGTGTAATGTTTGTTGCTGTGGTTGTAGCTATGAACTGGGAAGTGATGTATTGTTTGTTGCTGTGGCTGTAGCTATAAACTGGGAAGTGATGTATTGTGTGTTGCTGTGGTTGTAGCTATGAACTGGGAAGTAATGTATTGTGTATTGCTGTGGTTGTAGCTATGAACTGGGAAGTGATGTATTGTGTGTTGCTGTGGTTGCAGCTATAAACTGGGAAGTGATGTATTGTTTGTTGCTGTGGTTGTAGCTATGAACTGAGAAGTGCTGTATTGTTTGTTGCTGTGGCTGTAGCTATAAACTGGGAAGTGATGTATTGTTTGTTGCTGTGGTTGTAGCTATGAACTGGGAAGTAATGTATTGTGTATTGCTGTGGTTGTAGCTATGAACTGGGAAGTGATGTATTGTGTGTTGCTGTGGTTGTAGCTATGAACTTGGAAGTGATGTATTGTGTGTTGTTGTGGTTGAAGCTAGAAACTGGGAAGTGATGTAATGTTTGTTGCTGTGGTTGTAACTATGAACTGGGGAGTGATGTATTGTTTGTTGCTGTGGCTGTAGCTATAAACTGGGAAGTGATGCAATGTGTGTTGCTGTGGTTGTAGCTATGAACAGGGAAGTGATGTATTGTGTGTTGCTGTGGTTGTAGCTACAAACTGGGAAGTGATGTACTGTGTGTTGCTGTGGTTGTAGCCATGAACTGGGAAGTAATGTATTGTGTGTTGCTGTGGTTGTAGCTATGAACTGGGAAGTAATGCATTGTGTGTTGCTGTGGTTGTAGCTATGAACTGGGATTTAATGTACTGTATGTTGCTGTGGTTGTAGCTATGAACTGGGAAATAATGTATTGTATGTTGCTGTGGTGGTAGTTATGAACTGGGAATTAATGTATTGTGTGTTGCTGTGGTTATAGTTATGAACTGAGAAATAATGTATTGCGTTTGCTGTGGTTGTAGCTATAAACTGGGAAGTAATGTATTGTGTGTTGCTGTGGTTGTAGCCATGAACTAGGAAGTAGTATATTGTGTATTGCTGTGATTGTAGCTGTGAACTGGGAATTAATGTATTGTGTGTTGCTGTGGTGGTAGTTATGAACTGGGAATTAATGTGTTGTGTGTTGCTGTGGTTGTAGTTATGAACTGGGAAATAATGTATTGTGTTTTGCTGTGGTTGTAGCTATGAACTGGAAAGTAATGTATTGTGTGTTGCTGTGGTTGTAGCCATGAACTAGGAAGTAACGTATTGTGTACTGCTGTGGTTGTGGCTGTGAACTGGGAATTAATGTATTGTGTGTTGCTCTGGTTGTAGTTATAAACTGGGAAATAATGTAATGTGTTTTGTTGTGGTTGTAGCTATAAACTGGGAAGTAATGTATTGTGTGTTGCTTTGAATGCAGCTATAAACTGGGATGTAATGTATTGTGTGTTGCTGTGGATGTATAAACATTAAGGTACATTGGCAATGACAAATGACACACAGTATCCAGTTTGTTACAACGTGTTGTTGAGATGTTGACGGTGCTGATGTGTTGACGATCCGAAAAGTTTTAGACAAAAATAACACATTTTGTAACTACCAACAATTAAAATGGTGTAACAGTTTGCAACACTGTTTGTTTACTCTTTATGGAATATACATTACAAAATTAATAACAGTAATTTATTTAAGAAAATAAAATGTCATTATATGTCAGCCATTTTAAATTTCAAAATAGCGGCCTATACGGGTATAACTTCATATGGCCCAATATCTGTAAATGATCCATATATGTCAGTCTACAATATATCTAGTTGTTATCACCTATCATCGTGGTATTTAAACTGGATTATATGTCAGCCATTTTGAATTTCAAAAAGGGGACTTACGTAACAGAGACAAAAGGGTAACAAACATTCCCTTTTTGTGGTTAATCTAGTTATCAGTGTAGCTTGATATCAGAATAGCTTTCGTGAAGATTTGTAACATGCAAGACATATATTTGTGGTAAGACCACATCAAGGATCCATCAGCCATTAACCTCCGAAAGAGTGCACTTGAAAATACCTTTTTGGTGTGATGTGTGAATTTTTTCGAGAACTTTGATATTTACATGTTGGTCCCGTGAATACTGAAGGTTCTACTGCTTTAGAAAAGATGAAACATCAAATAGGAATGAATTTTCACACGCGTAACCTACCTAGCATTTTTTTGTAACTTACGTAACGAAGACAAAAAGGTAACAAACATTCCCCTTTGTGGTTAATCTAGTTATGTGTGTAGCTTGATATCAGTATGGCGTTCATGAAGACTTGTAACATGCAGTACTTCTATATGGATTAAGACCACATTAAGGATCCGTCCGCCATTACCCTCCAAAACAGTGCACTTGAAAATTCCGTTTTGGTGTGATTGGTTAATGTTTTTTTCAGCTCTTTGAAAAGGGATATGTTGGTACCATGAATACTGAATGTACTGCTGCATTAGACAAAATAAAACATCAAATGGGAATGAGTTTTCACACTCGTAACTTATGTGATATTTTCTTGTAACTTACGTTACGGACACAAAAGGGTAACAAACTTTCCCCTTTGTGGTTAATCTAGTAATGTGTGTAGTTTGATATCAGTCTAGCTTTCGTGAATATTTGTAACATGCAGGACATCTATTTGGGGTAAGACCACATCAAGGATCTATCCGCCATTACCCTCCAAAAGAATGTCTTTGAAAATGCGTTTTGGTGTGATGTGTGAATTTTTATGGAGCTCTTTGACATGAGACATGTTGGTCCCGTGAAATCTGAATTAATTACTGCATTAGACAACATAACACATCAAATGGGATTGAGTTTTCACACACGTAACTTACGTAGCATTTTCTTGTAACTTACGTGTCGGACACAAAAGGGTAACACACATTCCCGGATGTCGTTAGTCTAGTTATGTGTGTAGCTTGATATCAGTACACATTTCATGAAGATTTGTATCATGCAGTACTTCTATTTGGCGTAAGACCACGTTTAGGATCCGCCCGCCATTACCCTCCGAAATAGTGCCCTTGAAAATACCGTTTTGGTGTGATGTGTGAATTTCTATCGAGCTCTTTCACATGGGACATGTTGGTCCCGTGAATTCTGAATGAACTATTGCATTAGACAAGATAAAATATCAAATGGGATTGAATTTTCACACGCGTAACTTACATGGCATTTTCTTGTAACTTACGTGAAGGACACAGTATGGTATAATTCATTCCCCCTTTGTGTTTATTCCAATTAAGTGTGTAGCTTGATGTCTAGCTTTCTTGAAGATTTGAAACATGCAGGGCGTCTATTAGGAATAAGACCACATTATGGATCCATACGCCATTACCCTCTGAAAGAATGCACTTGAAAATATCGTTTTGGTGTGACGTGTGCATTTTTTCGAGCTCCTTGACATGTTGGTCCAGTGAATTCTTAATTAAACATTGCATTAGACAACTTAAAGAATCAAATGGGAATGTGATTTCACACGCGTAACTTACGTGGCATTTTCTTGTAACTTACGTGACGGACACAAAAGGGTAACACACATTCCCATTTGTCGTTAATCTAGTTATGTATGTAGCTTGATATCAGTCTACATTTCGTGAAGATTTGTATCATGCAGTACGTCTATTTGGCGTAAGACCACATTAAGGGTCCGCCCGCCATTACCCTCCGAAATATAATAATAATAATAATAATAAATTTATTTTCCTTGGCAGCCATTGAGGCTGAAAAGTACAATAGGTACATTAATATTTATAAAACAGTTAAATAAAGTAGATTAATAAAAAGAGTAAATAGCAAATGGAATATACAACCTAAATAAGTTAAATTATAACTAATTGAAATGTATAATTTGCGTATAAATAAGTAAATAGGATAAATAACTAAAACAAGATTCACTGTCAACTGCGGGTAATTCGTAGGAAATAAAATGTCCAATTACAGCCAGTGATACAGTCCATAAGTTATAAAAGAGTTCTTAAAGCGTTCGGTCCTACACCGAGGAGCACTGTACACACGTGCGTTTCGGATTGCGTATGGAGGTGTCCGGGAGGGAGGCAGTAGATGGTGCAGTTTGTGGTTAGGTTGTTGTATGTTTGTGAATAAAGTTCTGCACAACGTCTCCCTCCGGTCTGCCAGCGTTGGTAGTCTCGCTGTGGCGATGGCTTCATCGTAACACACGTCATGGAATAGTATCCGCATAGCTCGTCTCTGGATACTTTCCAGCTGCTTGGTTTGCCTTTTTGTTAAGCTCGTATGCCACACCTGGCAGGCATATTCAAGGACCGATCGGATTAGTGTTGTATATATCTTGACGAGATGATGGGGTTCGACTCCTGCTCGTTTGAGCAGGATTATGAAATATAGTCTTTGCGACGCTTTATCGGTGATATCGTCGATGTGAAGTTGCCACGTAAGATCATGTGAAAGTGTGACACCTAGAAAACGAGTGCAATGTACTTGTTCTATCTGTCTGTCGTTGATAATTATCGGCTGGATGTCTGGTTTTTTTTTCTTGAAGCATATGCACATTTCCTTCGTTTTGTCATAGTTCAATGCCAATTTGTTGGTGGTAATCCACTGTGCTACTTCGTCTGCCGCTGTTTGGAGCGAGCTATCAAGGCCTGAGGGTGAACATGATTCCCATATTGTGCAATCGTCTACGTATTTGACATGTTCACAAGCTGTTTGTAAGTCATTTATATGATGCACAAAACCGATCGGGCCAAAGATTGTTCCTTGTGGCACGCCTGCGTTCACAGTAGTGTACTTCGACTTGATACGGCCGATCTTCACTCGCTGTTTGCGTTGGCATAAGAAGGATGTTAGCCATTCGATTATGAAATTCGGGAGTCCAAGTGAAACGCATTTAGTTAGCAGAGTGTGGTGGTCTACTCTATCAAACGCTTTGCTGAAGTCAACGAGTAGTACGCGGATCATGGTTCCGGTGGAATCGAGCGCTGATTTCCACCTGTGCACTAGCTCGATTAGTGCGTGCACTGTGGATGTTCCCTTTACTGAACCATATTGTTGAGGGTCAACTTGGTCTCCAGCGATGACCGTTATCCAGCCACAAATGCATTTTCTTGTCACTTACGTGACGGACACAAAAGGGTAACAAACATTCGCCTTTGTTGTTAATCTAGTTATGTGTGTAGCTTGATATCAGTCTAGCTTTCGTGAAGATAGTGCCCTTGAAAATAACGTTTTGGTGTGATATGTAAAAGTTAAAGAATAGGGAATTTTCCCCATGTTAAAGCATAGGAGCTATTATCGTAAACATATACGACAAAATTTTGAATTTTCCCCATGTTAAGAGATAGGGAATTTTCCCCATCTTAAAGCAAAGGAGCTATTATCGTAAACGTATACAACGAAATTTTGAATTTCCCCCATGTTAAAGCATAGGAGTTATTATCGTAAACGTATACGACGAAATTTTGTATTTTCCCCATGTTAAGAGATAGGGAATTTTCTCCTTGTTAAAGGATAGGAGCTTTTATCGTAAAGGTATTTGACGACTTTTTGAATAAAATAAAATATACCGAACAGCATTTGAATATGTCACACACTAGATTGCTTGACCCGTAGGTCGAGGCTCCGCCAAGGAACCGAACCCTTATTTGGTTGACGATGACATGTCTAAAATGTGGTGTTATAATAAGGCGTAATTTATAATAAAAGGATTATAAAGGCAGCGGAGGTCGTTTTATCTAAAGTAATGTATACGAAATGTAAACTACATATAGGACTATGTTATATCAGAACCTATAGCCTCGTTTTATCGAACAGAGCGACCATCTTGGAATTATACCTTTGGTATCATTTCCGTACGGTAGTACCTAAATTCGTGTCTCTTATAAAACCCGTACTCGAGACGTGTCTGGAAATGTTTGTTTGTTGCGAACGTGAGCGTGCGCACCCTGTATGACGTCATCAAACTGCTACGCGCAGTAATTTTGTGCGCGAGGTGAGTTGGTTAAACAGGTAGTGATTTGGATAGCCATAGTTTTGAGCTTTCGCACTTGAATGTAATCCCATCATCAGGGTCAATGACGTCATGGTCAGTGACGTCATCAAACTGCTACGCGCAGTAATTTTGTGCGCGAGGTGAGTTGGTTATACAGGTAGTGATTTGGTTAACCATTGTTTTGAACTTGTGCACTTGAATATAAGCCCATCATGTGATATTATGATCAGTGACGTTGTGTTACATCGAGTGGAAAATTCCCCTCTAAAATGTCATTCTAGAAGTTTCTTTGATAATTTTAAACAGGTAGCGCTTTGGTTAGCCATTGTTTTGAGCTTTTGCGCTTGAATATAGTTCCATCATGTAACGTTATGGTCAATTTCCCTGTAAAATGTTATTCTAGAAGTTTCTTTGGTAATTTTTTCAGCACACTACAAAACTGATGCTATAAACTGGTATAAACTCGTAATGAATGCTCTGTGTGTTGGAAGAAGAGCCGGGTATTGACATATAACATTTATACTTATCACCCGTATATCACTTGAGTGTTCGCTTGAAAACTGATTGCAAACTGGTTCCAAACTGTTTTGAAGTGATATTCCCTGTCCAAGTGATAACGACTCGGTGGGCTTGACACTAAAGTTGGCAAACCTCTTTTTCGAAACAGGCGCGTAACAAAGTGAAGCGTTATGATAGAACAGTACAGGCACATAATAACCTCCCAGATAAGATGTACCAGTATTTATATAGTTTGTCGTATTAATGGTCAAGTGTATAAATATCCATTAGAACGGCCATACAGTAGTGTTTAAAATCATGCTTCTGTCATAAAACACCTAACCGGGCATCGGTATAGGTAGTGATTAAATTCGTGTCTCTTACAAAACCCGTACTCGAGACGTGTCTGGACTTATTTGTTTGTTTATTGTGCGCGTGTAACACTCTGTATCAATGTCTAGCCTCTGGTTCATGTAGTTATGGAGCGTGACATGTAAATACATTTGTGTTGTTCACGAATAAACTGTGCAAATCTCAAGCATATGTTGGGAATTCTTTACTCATTGTCTTAAGCTCTCACTCACTCACTGACCCTTCGTGTATGTTCATTGACTGACTGACTGACTGACCGACTGACTGACTGGCTGGCTGGCTGACTGGCTGACTGACTGACTGACTGACTGACTGACTCACTCACTCACTCACTCACTCACTCACTCACTCACTCACTCACTCACGCACTCACGCACTCACTCACTCACTCACTCACTCACTCACTCACTCACTCACTCACTCACTCACTCACTCACGCACTCACTCACTCACTCACTCACGCACTCACTCACTCAGTCAGTCACTCACGCTCTCACTCACTCACGCGCTCACTCACTCATTCACTCACTCACTCACTCACTCACTCACTCACTCACTCACTCACTCACTCACTCACTCACTCACTCACTCTCTCACTCACGCACTCACTCACGCCCTCCCTTCGTTGTTTTTCTAACATAGAGCAGACATAGAGATATACATAGATACATACATAGAGACATACATAGATACAGACATAGAGACAGATATAGATATATACATAGATGCATACATAGAGATAGACGTAGAGATATACATAGATACAAATATAGAGACAGACATAGATATATATATATATATATATATATATAGATACATACATAGAGATATACATAGATACCTACATAGAGACATACATAGATACATACATAGACATAAATAGAGCAGACATAAAGATATACATAAATACATATATAGAGACAGACATAGATACATACATAGAGACATACATATATACATGTATATATATATATACATACATAGAGCAGATATAGAGATATACATAGAGACAGCCATAGATACATACATAGAGACATACATAGATACATACATAGACATATACATAGAGCAGACATAGATATATACACAGATACATACATAGAGACATAGATAGATACATACATAGAGACATACATATATACATACATATATATATATATATATATATATATATATATATATATATATATATACATACATAGAGCAGATATAGAGATATACATAGATACATAGATACATACATATATATATATATATATATATATAGATACATACATAGAGACAGACATAGCGATATACATAGATACATACATAGAGACAGACATAGAGATATACATAGATACATACATAGATTCAGACATAGAGACATATATAGAGATATGCATAGATACATACATAGAGATAGACATAGAGATATACATTGATACAGACATAGAGGCATACATGGAGAAATATAGATGCATATATAAAGATATACATATATGCATACATAGAGACATACGTAGACACGTACATAGAGACATACATAGATACAAACATAGAGACATACATAGATACAGACATAGAGACAGACATAGATACATACATAGAGACATACATATATACATACACAGAGATATTCATAGATACATACATGGAGACATACATAGATACATACATAGATACATACATAGAGACATACATAGATACATAGAGACATACATAGAGACATACATAGATAGATACATAGATACATACATTGATACAGACATAGAGACAGGCATAGATATATACATAGATACATACATAGATATATACATAGATTCATATATAGAGACATACATAGATACAGACATAGATACATACATAGAGACATACATAGATACTTACATAGAGATATACATAGAGATATGCATAGATACATACATAGAGATATGCATAGATACATACATAGAGACATACATAGATATATTCATAGATACATACATAGATACAGACATAGAGACAGACATAGAGATGTACATATATATACATACATAGAGACACACATAGAGACTTACATAGGTACATACATAGATACATACAGAGATACAGACATAGATACATACATAGACACATACATAGAGATATACATAGAGACAGACATAGAGATATACATAGATACATATATAAAGATATACATAGACACATACATATAAAAACAGACAGATATAGTTACATACATGGAGACATACATAGTTACATACATAGAGACAGACTATATATACATAGAGATAGACAGAGATACATACACAGAGACAGACATATATGGATGAGACTTCACATAAGAGTACGGACGAGATAAGAACGAAGGTAGGTGATGTTTGGTTCTTGTCGCTCGTTGGTCTAAGTGTTTGGTGTTTCGTTTGTCCGACAAGTTTGGTTCTAGTCACTCATTAGTCTAAGTTTGATGTTTTGGTATTTCGTCTGTCCGACAAGTTTGATTTTTGTCGCTCGCTGATATTTTACGCAAATCGACGACCTTGGTATCATTGCTGTTGACAATAGGGATAGTCTCTTTAGTTGTGAAGTGTAAGGCTATTAGTAAGGTTCTCAACGTATGCTTTGCATTACACTATGAAAAAGACACAAGAAGAGGTATTAAAAGTGTGTTGATACGTTTGTTTGGACGTTTGTCAGTGAAAGTTTGCAAAGTTCTTGCATCGTCCGTACTCTTATGTGAAGTCTCATCCATATATGTCTGTCTCTATGTATGTATCTATGTCTATCTCTACGTATATATAGTCTGTCTATATGTATGTAACTATGTATGTCTCCATGTATGTATCTATATCTGTATGTCTCTATATGTATGTGTCTGTGTATATCTTTATATCTGTCTCTATGTATATCTCTATGTCTGTCTCTATGTATATATCTATGTATGTATCTCTATATATATCTATGTATGTCTCTATCTATGTATCTATGTATATCTCTATGTCTAACTCTATGTATGTATATATGTATATCTCTATGTATGTATATATGTATGTCTCTATGTATGTATCTATGTCTGTCTCTATGTCTGTATATATGTATGTCTCTATGTACGTATCTATGTATGTTTCTATGTGTGTATCTATGTATATCTCTATGTCTGCTCTATGTATATCACTAAAATACGAAAATGTTACAACGGTAACATGTTGAAAAGATAAAATGTTCGAAAAACAAGGAAGGGAGGGACAGTGAGTGCGTGAGTGAGTGAGTGAGTGCGTGAGTGAGAGAGTGAGTGAGTGCGTGAGTGTGTGAGTGAGTGAGTGAGTGAGTGAGTACGTGCGTGAGTGAATGAGTGATTGATTGATTGATTGAGTGAGTGAGTGAGTGAGTGCGTGAGTGAGAGAGTGCGTGAGTGAGTGAGTGAGTGAGTGAGTGAGTGAGTGAGTGCGTGAGTGAGTGAGTGAACAGACAGGAAGGATCAGTGAGTGAGTGAGGGCTTGTGTGAATGAGTGAGTGAGTGAGTGAGTGAGTGAGTGAGTGAGTGAGTGAGTGAGTGAGTGAGTGAGTGAGTGAGTGAGTGAGTGAGTGAGTGAGTGAGTGAGTGAGTGAGTGAGTGAGTGAGTGAGTGAGTGAGTGAGTGAGTGAGTGAGTGAGTGAGTGAGTGAGTGAGTGAGTGAGTGAGTGAGTGAGTGAGTGAGTGAGTGAGTGAGTGAGTGAGTGAGTGAGTGAGTGAGTGAGTGAGTGAGTGAGTGAGTGAGTGAGTGAGTGAGTGAGTGAGTGAGTGAGTGAGTGAGTGAGTGAGTGAGTGAGTGAGTGAGTGAGTGAGTGAGTGAGTGAGTGAGTGAGTGAGTGAGTGAGTGAGTGAGTGAGTGAGTGAGTGAGTGAGTGAGTGAGTGAGTGAGTGAGTGAGTGAGTGAGTGAGAGAATGCGTGAGGGCTTAAGACAATGAGTAAAGTTCCCAACACATGCTTTGCATTACACTATGAAAAAGACACAAGATAAGATTTGCACAGTTTAGTTTGTACTGTTCTATCATAACGCTTCACTTTGTTGCGCGCCTGTTTCGAAAAAGAGGTTTGCCAACTTCAGTGTCAAGGCCACCGAGTCGTTATCACTTGGACAGGGAATATCACTTCAAAACAGTTTGGAACCAGTTTGCAATCAGTTTTCAAGCGAACACTCAAGTGAGATACGGCTGATAAGTATAAATGTTATATGTCAATAACCGGCTGTTCTTCCAACACACAGAGCATTCATTACGAGTTTATACCAGTTTATAGCGTCAGTTTTGTAGTGTGCTGAAAAAATTACCAAAGAAACTTCTAGAATGACATTTTACTGGGGAATTGACCATAACGTTACATGATGGAATTATATTCAAGCGCAAAAGCTCAAAACAATGGCTAACCAAAGCGCTACCTGTTTAAAATTTCCAAAGAAACTTCTAGAATGACATTTTACAGGTGAATTGACCATAACGTTATATGATGGAATTATATTCAAGCGCAAAAGCTCAAAACAAATGCTAACCAAAGCGCTACCTGTTTAAAATTATTAAAGAAACTTCTAGAATGACATTTTACATGGGAATTTTCCACTCGCTGTAACACAACGTCACTGACCATAACATCACATGATAGGCTTATATTAAAATGCACAATTTCAAAAAAATGGCTAACCAAATCACTACCTGTATAACCAACTCGCCTCGCGCACAAAAATACGGCGCGTAGCTGTTTATAGTTTAACGATGTCACGGCATCATGACGTCACATGAAGGGATTACATTACATACGCGCAAGTTCAAAACAAGGTCTAACCAAAGCACTACCTGCTTGACCAACTCACCTCGCGCACAAAATTACTGCGCGTAGCAGTTTGATGACGTCACTGACCATGACGTCATTGACCCTGATGATGGGATTACATTCAAGTGCGAAAGTTCAAAACTATGGCTATCCAAATCACTACCTGTTTAACCAACTCACCTCGCGCAAAAAATTACTGCGCGTAGCAGTTTGATGACGTCATACAGGGTGCGCACGCTCACGCTCGCAACAAACAAACATGTCCAGACACGTCTCGAGTACGGGTTTTATATGAGACACGAATTTAGGTACTAACGTACGGAAATAATAACAAAGATCTAATTTTGAGATGATCGCTCTGTTCGAAAAAACGAGGCTATAGGTTCTGATATAACATAGTCCTATATGTAGTTTACATTTCGTATACATTACTTCAGATAAAACGACCTCCGCTGCCTTTATAATCCTTTTATTATAAATAACGCCTTATTATAACACCACATTTTAGACATGTCATCGTCAACCAAATAAGGGCTCGGTCCCTTGGCGGAGCCTGGACCTACGGGTCAAGCAATCTAGTGTGTGACATATTCAAATGCTGTTCGGTATATTTTATTTTATTCAAAAAGTCGTCGAATACCTTTAAGATAATAGCTCCTATCCTTTAACATGGAGAAAATTTCCTATCTTTTAACAAGGGGAAAATTCAAAATTTCGTCGTATACGTTTACGTTAATAACTCCTATGCTTTAACATGGGGAAAATTCCCTATCTCTTAACATGGGGAAAATTCAAAATTTCGTCGTATACGTTTACGATAATAGCTCCTATGCTTTAACATGGGGAAAATTCCCTATCACTTAATATGGGGAAAATTCAAAATTTCGTCGTATACTTTTACGATAATAGCTCCTATGTTTTAACATAGGGAAAATTCCCTATGCTTTAACCAGAGAGCTCACTGTAGGAAATCCCTATCTTTTAACATGGGATTTGCAACATGGCGCGCCATTGCCCGCGCTAAGGGACCTATATTAATACATACGTGGGATTTTCTTGTAACTTACGTGACGGACACAAAATGGTAAATAACATTCCCCCTTTATGATTAATCTAGTTGTGTGTGTAGCTTGATATCAGTCATTTTTAACATGCAATACTTGTATTTGAAATAAAACCACATTAAGGATCCGACCGCCATTACCCTCCGAAATAGTGTCCTTGAAAATATCGTTTTGTTATGATGTGTGAATTACTATCGAGCTCTTTCACATGAGACATGTTGTTCCCGTGAATTCTGAATGTACTACTGCATAAGACAAGATAAAACATCAAATGGGATTGAGTTTTCACACGCGTAACTTACGAGGCATTTTCTTGTAACTTACGTGACGGACACAAAAGGGTCACACAGATTCCCCTTTGTCGTTAATCTAGTCATGTGTGTTTCGTGATATCAGTCTACATTTCGTGAAGAGTTGTATCATGCAGTACTTCTATTTGGCGTAAGACCACATGAAGGATCCGCCGGCAATTACCCTCCGAAATAGTGCCCTTGAAAATACCGTTTTGGTGTGATGTGTGAAATTTTGTGGAGCTCTTTGACATGAGACATGTTGCTCCCGTGAATTCTGAATGAAATACTGTATTAGACAACATAAAACATCTAACGGGATTGAGTTTTGACACGCGTAACTTACGTGGCATTTTCTTGTAACTTACGTGACGGACACAAAAAGGTAACACACATTCCACTTTGTCGTTAATCTAATGATGTTTGTTTCGTGATATCAGTCTATATTTCGTGAAGATTTGTGTCATGCAGTACTTCTATTTGGCGTAAGACCACATAAAGGATCCGCCGGAAATTACCCTCCGAAAGAGTGCCCTTGAAAATACCGTCTTGGTGTGATGTGTGAATTTTTATGGAGCTGTTTCAAATGGGACATGTTGGACCCGTGAATTCTGAATGTACTACTCTATTAGAAAATATAAAACCAAATGGGAATGAGTTTTCACAGGCGTAGCTTACGTGGCATTTTCTTGTAACTTACGTGACGGACACAACATGGTAAATATAATTCCCCTTTGTGTTTAATCTAGTTATGTGTGTATATTTATATCAGTATAGCTTTCGTGAAGGTTTGTAACATGCAGTACTTCTATTTGGGGTAAGACCACATAAAGGATTCGCCGGTAATTACCCACCGAAATAGTGCTCTTGAAAATACCGTTTTGGTGTAATGTGTGAATTGTTATGGAGCTCTTTGACATGGGACATATTGGTCTCGTGAATTCTGAATGTACTACTGCATTAGAAAATATGAACCATCACATGGGAATGAGTTTTCACAGGCGTAGCCTACATGGCATTTTCTTGTAACTTACGTGACGGACACAAAAGGATAACAAACATTCCACTTGGTGGTTAATCTATTCATGTGTGTAGCAAGATATCAGTCTAGCTTTCGTGAAGATTTGTAACGTGCAGTACTTTTATTTGGGGTAAGACCACATTAAGGATCCGTCTGCCATTACCCTCCGAAATAGTGCCCTTGAAAATACCGTTTTGGTGTGATGTGTGAAATTTTGTGGAGCTCTTTGACATGAGACATGTTGCTCCCGTGAATTCTGAATGAAATACTGTATTAGACAACATAAAACATCTAACGGGATTGAGTTTTGACACGCGTAACTTACGTGGCATTTTCTTGTAACTTACGTGACGGACACAAAAAGGTAACACACATTCCACTTTGTCGTTAATCTAATGATGTTTGTTTCGTGATATCAGTCTATATTTCGTGAAGATTTGTGTCATGCAGTACTTCTATTTGGCGTAAGACCACATAAAGGATCCGCCGGAAATTACCCTCCGAAAGAGTGCCCTTGAAAATACCGTCTTGGTGTGATGTGTGAATTTTTATGGAGCTGTTTCAAATGGGACATGTTGGACCCGTGAATTCTGAATGTACTACTCTATTAGAAAATATAAAACCAAATGGGAATGAGTTTTCACAGGCGTAACTTACGTGGCATTTTCTTGTAACTTACGTGACGGACACAACATGGTAAATATAATTCCCCTTTGTGTTTAATCTAGTTATGTGTGTATATTTATATCAGTATAGCTTTCGTGAAGGTTTGTAACATGCAGTACTTCTATTTGGGGTAAGACCACATAAAGGATTCGCCGGTAATTACCCACCGAAATAGTGCTCTTGAAAATACCGTTTTGGTGTAATGTGTGAATTGTTATGGAGCTCTTTGACATGGGACATATTGGTCTCGTGAATTCTGAATGTACTACTGCATTAGAAAATATGAACCATCACATGGGAATGAGTTTTCACAGGCGTAGCCTACATGGCATTTTCTTGTAACTTACGTGACGGACACAAAAGGATAACAAACATTCCACTTGGTGGTTAATCTATTCATGTGTGTAGCAAGATATCAGTCTAGCTTTCGTGAAGATTTGTAACGTGCAGTACTTTTATTTGGGGTAAGACCACATTAAGGATCCGTCTGCCATTACCCTCCGAAATAGTGCCCTTGAAAATATCGTTTTCGTGTGGTGTGTGAATTTCTATCGAGCTCTTTCACATGAGACATGTTGTTCCCGTGAATTCTGAATGTACTACTGCATAAGACAAGATAAAACATCAAATGGGATTGAGTTTTCACACGCGTAACTTACGTAGCATTTTATTGTAACTTACGTGACGGACACAAAAGGATAAAACACATTCCCCTTTGTCGTTAATGTTGTCATGTGTGTTTCTTGATATCAGTCTACATTTTGGGAAGATTTGTATTATGCATCTCGCAGTTCGCTCAGTTCGGTAGTTCGAGAGAGAATCACTACAACTGTAAAAAGGTATAATGATGTTTTAAGAGCAGAGTCCATGTACAAACATGTGGCTTTACCAGCCAGTGCCAGGAATCTGCTTAGTACATGTATAATACAATATATACAAGAAACAACTGCTACAACTGTATCAATGCCTTGTATCAAACTCAGAACATATTAAGTAAAACACTTGTAGACATAGTGTTATTGACATATCTGATAGGTGACAATTAGTTATTGTCAATGGCTATATAACACTAATATAACAAGTAATAATTAAACGCGACATGTATTTCAAAATAACATATAAATAGACTATGCACTTTTAGTTTATAATAACATACAGGTAGATTATATAACGTACCTGTAAAAAGGTATAATGATGTTTTAATAGCAGAGTCTACGTACAAACATGTGGCTTTACCATCCAGTGCCAGGACTCTACCTAGGTTGACACCTCAATCCCTTGATGGCTAATATGTCAAATATACCCTTTTACTAAATACCTGCCACAGTGTGGCAGCTCTGTTAAAACTATAGTGTGTAACTATAGTACCTGCTATATCTACCCCCTCCATCAATTAATGTCGTCCCGACATTCCAATAGTAAACACAATAATACATATTACTCTTGCACACATTTTCAAATGTTGTCTATGACAATTTAGCAAGTACATCACAAAATCCTTGATTAAACATGGAAAGTGCTAAGGCAGCAGTCAGTACTTGTTGAGCAAAGTCAGTGTAACGAGCAGGTTTCCGTATTTCCCGTTTAGGCCGGTTACGCACAGCTGGTGATGGCAACTTCACCCGACACGGTGAGCGTTCAGCAATGTCCGGAATCTCTGCATTCTCACCAAGCTCCCCTTCGCCCTTTTCCTCATCTGACACTTCCGATTCCGTGTCTCCATCCTCAGCAATTCACCTCATACTTCCACCTCGAATATGTAGCATCCTTGTCGGTTCCAGAGAATACTGGCAGTTTGGGGATTTCCCGCAATACATATGGCCAAAATCCCACATGCGGAGTCTCACTGGGCTCCTGCTTCACAGATGTCTCCTCTGTGAGAGACCCTAGCAATTTCTCCTTTTGTAAAGGATACATGGTATTGATTAGACCCAGCAATTGGTGATCTCTTTATCCTCTACTATGTCACCCCTCTCACCTCTTTCCACTACTATGACATCAGCTTCAGCCATATTCACCAGTAATTTACCAGTACAGGTAATCAACAATCAATCATTCAATTTGCACCTTCACAATTACACATTTCAAAGTTGAACAAACATTAAGCATCATACTCAATAATGGAGAACAACAAATACATTCAACAATAGACACAATCAATGTTCCGCTTCACCGCACTTGCCCAGTGCAGTAGCCAGACGGTCACACCTGCACCTGCAGCACCACTCCCTGTCTGCTTCTCTGCCAGTCACAGGGGCTGACAAGAGCTATGGCTGTCTACATTCATGTCCCAAGTTTCAACAAGCTGTTGATACGGCCTCTCCAGCCCCACATCGGGCGCCACTCTCGCAGTTCGGTAGTTCGAGAGAGAATCACTACAACTGTAAAAAGGTATAATGATGTTTTAATAGCAGAGTCTACGTACAAACATGTGGCTTTACCAGCCAGTGCCAGGACTCTGCCTAGGTTGACACCTCAATCCCTTGATGGCTAATATGTCAAATATACCCTTTTACTAAATACCTGCCACAGTGTGGCAGCTCTGTGACAAACATAGTGTGTAACTATAGTACCTGCTACATGCAGTACTTCTATTTGGCGTAAGATTTCATTTAGGATCCGCCCGCCATTACCCCCCGAAATAGTGCCCTTGAAAATACCGTTTTGGTGTGATGTGTGAATCTTTATGGAGCTCGTTGACATGGGACATGTTGCTCCCGTGAATTTTGAATGAACTACTGCACTAGACAACATAAAACATCTAACGGGATTGAGTTTTCACACGCGTAACTTACGAGGCATTTTCTTGTAACTTACGTGACGGACACAACATGGTAAATATAATTCCTCTTTGTGTTTAATCTAGTTATGTGTGTACATTTATATCAGTATAGCTATCGTGAAGATTTGTAACATGCTGTACTTCTATTTGGGGTAAGACCACATGAAGGATTCGCCGGTAATTACCCACCGAAATAGTGCCCTTGAAAATATCGTTTTGGTGTGATGTGTGAATTTTTATGGAGCTCTTTGACATGGGACATATTGGTCTCGTGAATTCTGAATGTACTACTGCATTAGAAAATATGAACCATCACATGGGAATGAGTTTTCACAGGCGTAGCCTACATGGCATTTTCTTGTAACTTACGTGACGGACACAAAAGGATAACAAACATTCCACTTGGTGGTTAATCTATTGATGTGTGTAGCTTGATATCAGTCTAGCTTTCGTGAAGATTTGTAACGTGCAGTACTTTTATTTGGGGTAAGACCACATTAAGGATCCATCCTCCATTACCCTCCGAAATAGTGCCCTTGAAAATATCGTTTTGGTGTGGTGTGTGAATTTCTATCGAGCTCTTTCACATGAGACATGTTGTTCCCGTGAATTCTGAATGTACTACTGCATTAGAAAATATGAACCATCACATGGGAATGAGTTTTCACAGGCGTAGCCTACATGGCATTTTCTTGTAACTTACGTGACGGACACAAAAAGGTAACACACTTTCCACTTTGTCGTTAATCTAATGATGTGTGTTTCGTGATATCAGTCTATATTTCGTGAAGATTTGTGTCATGCAGTACTTCTATTTGGCGTAAGACCACATAAACGATCCGCCGGCAATTACTCTCCGAAATAGTGCCCTTGAAAATACCGTTGTGTTGTGATGTGTGAATTTTTATGTAGCTCGTTGACATGGGACATGTTGCTCCCGTGAATGTTGAATGAACTACTGCACTAGACAACATAAAACATCTAACGGGATTGAGTTTTGACACGCGTAACTTACGAGGCATTTTCTTGTAACTTAAGTGACGGACACAAAAGGGTCACACAGATTCCCCTTTGTCTTTAATCTAGTCATGTGTGTTTCGTGATATCAGTCTACATTTCGTGAAGATGTGTATCATGCAGTACTTCTATTTTGCGTAAGACCACATGAAGGATCCGCCGGCAATTGCCCTCCAAAATAGTGCCCTTGAAAATACCGTTTTGGTGTGATGTGTGAATTTTAATGGAGCTCTTTGACATGGGACATATTGGTCTCGTGAATTCTGAATGTACTACTGCATTAGAAAATATGAATCATCACATGGGAAGGAGTTTTCACAGGCGTAGCCTACATGGCATTTTCTTGTAACTTAAGTGACGGACACAAAAAGGTAACACACTTTCCACTTAGTCGTTAATCTTATGATGTGTGTTTCGTGATATCAGTCTATATTTCGTGAAGATTTGTGTCATGCAGTACTTCTATTTGGCGTAAGACCACATAAAGGATCCGCCGGCAATTACCCTCCGAAAGAGTGCCCTTGAAAATACCGTCTTGCTGTGATGTGTGAATTTTTATGGAGCTGTTTCACATGGGACATGTTGGGCCCGCGAATTCTGAATGTACTACTCTATTAGAAAATATAAAACATCAAATGGGAATGAGTTTTCACAGGCGTAACTTACGTGGCACTTTCTTGTAACTTACGTGACGGACACAACATGGTAAATATCATTCCCCTTTGTGTTTAATCTAGTTATGTGTGTATACTTATATCAGTATAGCTATCGTGAAGATTTGTAACATGCTGTACTTCTATTTGGTGTAAGACCACATGAAGGATTCGCCGGTAATTACCCACCGACATAGTGCCCTTGAAAATACCGTTTTGGGGTGATGTGTGAATTTTTATAAAGCTCTTTGACATGGGACATATTGGTCTCGTGAATTCTGAATGTACTACTGCATTAGAAAATATGAACCATCACATGGGAATGAGTTTTCACAGGCGTAGCCTACATGGCATTTTCTTGTAACTTACGTGACGGACACAAAAAGGTAACACACTTTCCACTTTGTCGTTAATCTAATGATGTGTGTTTCGTGATATCAGTCTATATTTCGTGAAGATTTGTGTCATGCAGTACTTCTATTTGGCGTAAGACCACATAAAGGATCCGCCGGCAATTACTCTCCGAAATAGTGCCCTTGAAAATACCGTTGTGTTGTGATGTGTGAATTTTTATGTAGCTCGTTGACATGGGACATGTTGCTCCCGTGAATGTTGAATGAACTACTGCACTAGACAACATAAAACATCTAACGGGATTGAGTTTTGACACGCGTAACTTACGTGGCATTTTCTTGTAACTTATGTGACGGACACAAAAAGTTAACACACATTCCACTTTGTCGTTAATCTAATGATGTGTGTTTCGTGATATCAGTCTATATTTCGTGAAGATTTGTGTCATGCAGTACTTCTATTTGGCGTAAGACCACATAAAGGATCCGCCGGCAATTACTCTCCGAAATAGTGCACTTGAAAATACCGTTGTGTTGTGATGTGTGAATTTTTATGTAGCTCGTTGACATGGTACATGTTGCTCCCGTGAATGTTGAATGAACTACTGCACTAGACAACATAAAACATCTAACGGGATTGAGTTTTGACACGCGTAACTTACGCGGCATTTTCTTGTAACTTACGTGACGGACACAAAAAGGTAACACACATTCCACTTTGTCGTTAATCTAATGATGTGTGTTTCGTGATATCAGTCTATATTTCGTGAAGATTTGTGTCATGCAGTACTTCTATTTGGCGTAAGACCACATAAAGGATCCGCCGGCAATTACCCTCCGAAATAGTGCCCTTGAAAATACCGTTTTGGTGTGATGTGTGAATTTTTATGGAGCTCTTTGACATGGGACATATTGGTCTCGTGAATTCTGAATGTACTACTGCATTAGAAAATATGAATCATCACATGGGAAGGAGTTTTCACAGGCGTAGCCTACATGGCATTTTCTTGTAACTTAAGTGACGGACACAAAAAGGTAACACACTTTCCACTTAGTCGTTAATCTTATGATGTGTGTTTCGTGATATCAGTCTATATTTCGTGAAGATTTGTGTCATGCAGTACTTCTATTTGGCGTAAGACCACATAAAGGATCCGCCGGGAATTACCCTCCGAAAGAGTGCCCTTGAAAATACCGTCTTGCTGTGATGTGTGAATTTTTATGGAGCTGTTTCACATGGGACATGTTGGACCCGCGAATTCTAAATGTACTACTCTATTAGAAAATATAAAACATCAAATGGGAATGAGTTTTCACAGGCGTAACTTACGTGGCATTTTCTTGTAACTTACGTGACGGACACAACATGGTAAATATAATTCCCCTTTGTGTTTAATCTAGTTATGTGTGTATACTTATATCAGTATAGCTATCGTGAAGATTTGTAACATGCTGTACTTCTATTTGGTGTAAGACCACATGAAGGATTCGCCGGTAATTACCCACCGACATAGTGCCCTTGAAAATACCGTTTTGGGGTGATGTGTGAATTTTTATAAAGCTCTTTGACATGGGACATATTGGTCTCGTGAATTCTGAATGTACTACTGCATTAGAAAATATAAACAATCACATGGGAATGAGTTTTCACAGGCGTAGCCTACATGGCATTTTCTTGTAACTTACGTGACGGACACAAAAGGATAACAAACATTCCACTTGGTGGTTAATCTATTGATGTGTGTAGCTTGATATCAGTCTAGCTTTCGTGAAGATATGTAACGTGCAGTACTTCTATTTGGGGTAAGACCACATTAAGGATCCGTCCGGCATTACCCTCCGAAATAGTGCCCTTGAAAATACCGTTTTGGTGTGATGTGTGAAATTTTGTGGAGCTCTTTGACATGAGACATGTTGGTCCCGTGAATTTTGAATGAACTATTGCATTAGACAACATAAAACATCTAACGGGATTGAGTTTTGTCACGCGTAACTTACGTGGCATTTTCTTGTAACTTACGTGACGGACACAACATGGTCAATATCATTCCCCTTTGTGTTTAATCTAGTTATGTGTGTATATATTTATATCAGTATAGCTTTCGTGAAGGTTTGAAACATGCAGTACTTCTATTTGGGGTAAGACCACATGAAGGATTCGCCGGTAATTACCCACCGAAATAGTGCTCTTGAAAATACCGTTTTGGTGTGATGTTTGAAATTTTGTGGAGCTCTTTGATATGAGACATGTTGTTCCCGTGAATTTTTAATGAAATACTGTATTAGACAACATAAAACATTAAATGGGACTGAGTTTTCACACGCGTAACTTACGTGGCAGTTTCTTGTAACTTACGTGACGGTCACAAAAGGGTAAGACACATTCCACTTTTTCGTTAATGAAGTCATGTGTGTTTCTTGATATCAGTCTACCTTTTGGGAAGATTTGTATTATGCAGTACTTCTATTTGGCGTAAGACCTCATTTAGGATCCGCCCGCCATTACCCCCCGAAATAGTGCCCTTGAAAATACAGTTTTGGTGTGATGTGTTAATTTTATGGAGCTCGTTGACATGGAACATGTTGCTCCCGTGAATTTTGAATGAAGTACTGCATTAGACAACATAAAACATCTAACGGGATTGAGTTTTGACACGCGTAACTTACGTGGCATTTTCTTGTAACTTACGTGACGGACACTACATGGTAAATATCATTCCCCTTTGTGTTTAATCTAGTCATGTGTGTATATTTATATCAGTATAGCTTTCGTGAAGATTTGAAACATGCAGTACTTCTATTTGGGGTAAGACCACATGAAGGATTCGCCGGTAATTACCCACCGAAATAGTGCTCTTGAAAATACCGTTTTGGTGTGATGTGTGAAATTTTGTGGAGCTCTTTGATATGAGACATGTTGGTCCCGTCAATGTTTAATGAAATACTGTATTAGACAACATAAAACATTAAATGGGACTGAGTTTTCACACGCGTAACTTACGTGGCATTTTCTTGTAACTTACGTGACGGACACAAAAGGGTAAGACACATTCCCCTTTTTCGTTAATGTAGTCATGTGTGTTTCTTGATTTCAATCTACCTTTTCGGAAGATTTGTATTATGCTGTACTTCTATTTGGCGTAAGACCTCATTTAGGATCCGCCCGCCATTACCCCCCGAAAGAGTGACCTTGAAAATACCGTTTTGGTGTGATGTGTGAATTTGTATGGAGCTCGTTGACATGGGACATGTTGCTCCCGTGAATTTTGAATGAACTACTGCATTAGACAACATAAAACATCTAACGGGATTGAGTTTTGACACGCGTAACTTACGTGGATTTTCTTGTAACTTACGTGACGGACACAAAAAGGTAACACACATTCCACTTTGTCGTTAATCTAATGATGTGTGTTTCGTGATATCAGTCTATATTTCGTGAAGATTTGTGTCATGCAGTACTTCTATTTGGCGTAAGACCACATAAAGGATCCGCCGGCAATTACCCTCCGAACGAGTGCCCTTGAAAATACCGTCTTGGTGTGATGTGTGAATTTTTATGGAGCTGTTTCACATGGGACATGTTGGACCCGCGAATTCTGAATGTACTACTCTATTAGAAAATATAAAACATCAAATGGGAATGAGTTTTCACAGGCGTAACTTACGTGGCATTTTCTTGTAATTTACGTGACGGACACAACATGGTAAATATCATTCCCCTTTGTGTTTAATCTAGTTATGTGTGTATATTTATATCAGTATAGCTTTCGTGAAGATTTGTAACATGCAGTACTTCTATTTGGGGTAAGACCACATAAAGGATTCGCCGGTAATTACCCACCGAAATAGTGCCTTTGAAAATACCGTTTTGGTGTGATATGTGAAATTTTGTGGAGCTCTTTGATATGAGACATGTTGGTCCCGTGAATTCTGAATGAAATACTGTATTAGACAACATAAAACATTAAATGGGACTGAGTTTTCACACGCGTAACTTACGTGACGGACACAAAAGGGTAACAAACATTCCACTTGGTGGTTAATCTATTGATATGTCTAGCAAGATATCAGTCTAGCTTTCGTGAAGATTTGTAACGTGCAGTACTTTTATTTGGGGTAAGACCACATTAAGGATCCGTCTGCCATTACCCTCCGAAATAGTGCCCTTGAAAATATAGTTTTCGTGTGGTGTGTGAATTTCTATCGAGCTCTTTCACATGAGACATGTTGTTCCCGTGAATTCTGAATGTACTACTGCATAAGACAAGATAAAACATCAAATGGGATTGAGTTTTCAAACGCGTAACTTACGTAGCATTTTATTGTAACTTACGTGACGGACACAAAAGGATAAAACACATTCCCCTTTGTCGTTAATGTTGTCATGTGTGTTTCTTGATATCAGTCTACATTTTGGGAAGATTTGTATTATGCATCTCGCAGTTTGCTCAGTTCGGTAGTTCGAGAGAGAATCACTACAACTGTAAAAAGGTATAATTATGTTTTAAGAGCAGAGTCCATGTACAAACATGTGGCTTTACCAGCCAGTGCCAGGAATCTGCTTAGTACATGTATAATACAATATATACAAGAAACAACTGCTACAACTGTATCAATGCCTTGTATCAAACTCAGAACATATTAAGTAAAACACTTGTAGACATAGTGTTATTGACATATCTGATAGGTGACAATTAGTTATTGTCAATGGCTATATAACACTAATATAACAAGTAATAATTAAACGCGACATGTATTTCAAAATAACATATAAATAGACTATGCACTTTTAGTTTATAATAGCATAAAGGTAGATTATATAACGTACCTGTAAAAAGGTATAATGATGTTTTAATAGCAGAGTCTACGTACAAACATGTGGCTTTACCATCAAATGCCAGGACTCTACCTAGGTTGACACCTCAATCCCTTGATGGCTAATATGTCAAATATACCCTTTTACTAAATACCTGCCACAGTGTGGCAGCTCTGTTAAAACTATAGTTTGTAACTATAGTACCTGCTATATCTACCCCCTCCATCAATTAATGTCGTCCCGACATTCCAATAGTAAACACAATAATACATATTACTCTTGCACACATTTTCAAATGTTGTCTATGACAATTTAGCAAGTACATCACAAAATCCTTGATTAAACATGGAAAGTGCTAAGGCAGGAGTCAGTACTTGTTGAGCAAAGTCAGTGTAACGAGCAGGTTTCCGTATTTCCCGTTTAGGCCGGTTACGCACAGCTGGTGATGGCAACCTCACCCGACACGGTGAGCGTTCAGCAATGTCCGGAATCTCTGCATTCTCACCAAGCTCCCCTTCGCCCTTTTCCTCATCTGACACTTCCGATTCCGTGTCTCCATCCTCAGCAATTCACCTCATACTTCCACCTCGAATATGTAGCATCCTTGTCGGTTCCAGAGAATACTGGCAGTTTGGGGATTTCCCGCAATACATATGGCCAAAATCCCACATGCGGAGTCTCACTGGGCTCCTGCTTCACAGATGTCTCCTCTGTGAGAGACCCTAGCAATTTCTCCTTTTGTAAAGGAGACATGGTATTGATTAGACCCAGCAATTGGTGATCTCTTTATCCTCTACTATGTCACCCCTCTCATCTCTTTCCACTACTATGACATCAGCTTCAGCCATATTCACCAGTAATTTACCAGTACAGGTAATCAACAATCAATCATTCAATTTGCACCTTCACAATTACACATTTCAAAGTTGAACAAACATTAAGCATCATACTCAATAATGGAGAACAACAAATACATTCAACAATAGACACAATCAATGTTCCGCTTCACCGCACTTGCCCAGTGCAGTAGCCAGACGGTCACACCTGCACCTGCAGCACCACTCCCTGTCTGCTTCTCTGCCAGTCACAGGGGCTGACAAGAGCTATGGCTGTCTACATTCATGTCCCAAGTTTCAACAAGCTGTTGATACGGCCTCTCCAGCCCCACATCGGGCGCCACTCTCGCAGTTCGGTAGTTCGAGAGAGAATCACTACAACTGTAAAAAGGTATAATGATGTTTTAATAGCAGAGTCTACGTACAAACATGTGGCTTTACCAGCCAGTGCCAGGACTCTGCCTAGGTTGACACCTCAATCCCTTGATGGCTAATATGTCAAATATACACTTTTACTAAATACCTGCCACAGTGTGGCAGCTCTGTGACAAACATAGTGTGTAACTATAGTACCTGGTACATGCAGTACTTCTATTTGGCGTAAGATTTCATTTAGGATCCGCCCGCCATTACCCCCCGAAATAGTGCCCTTGAAAATACCGTTTTGGTGTGATGTGTGAATCTTTATGGAGCTCGTTGACATGGGACATGTTGCTCCCGTGAATTTTGAATGAACTACTGCACTAGACAACATAAAACATCTAACGGGATTGAGTTTTCACACGCGTAACTTACGAGGCATTTTCTTGTAACTTACGTGACGGACACAAAAGGGTCACACAGATTCCCCTTTGTCATTAATCTAGTCATGTGTGTTTCGTGATATCAGTCTACATTTCGTGAAGATTTGTATCATGCAGTACTTCTATTTGGCGTAAGACCACATGAAGGATCCGCCGGCAATTACCCTCCGAAATAGTGCCCTTGAAAATACCGTTTTGGTGTGATGTGTTAAATTTTGTGGAGCTCTTTGACATGAGACATGTTGGACCCGTGAATTCTGAATGAAATACTGTATTAGACAACATAAAACATCTAACGGGATTGAGTTTTGACACGCGTAACTTACGTGGCATTTTCTTGTAACTTACGTGACGGACACAACATGGTAAATATCATTCCTCTTTGTGTTTAATCTAGTTATGTGTGTATATTTATATCAGTATAGCTTTCGTGAAGGTTTGTAACATGCAGTACTTCTATTTGGGGTAAGACCACATGAAGGATTCGAAGGTAACTACCCACCGAAATAGTGCTCTTGAAAATACCGTTTTGGTGTGATGTGTGAATTTTTATGGAGCTCTTTGACATGGGACATATTGGTCTCGTGAATTCTGAATGTACTACTGCATTAGAAAATATGAACCATCACATGGGAATGAGTTTTCACAGGCGTAGCCTACATGGCATTTTCTTGTAACTTACGTGACGGACACAAAAAGGTAACACACTTTCCACTTTGTTGTTAATCTAATGATGTGTGTTTCGTGATATCAGTCTGTATTTCGTGAAGATTTGTGTCATGCAGTACTTCTATTTGGCGTAAGACCACATGAAGGATCCGCCGGCAATTACCCTCCGAAATAGTTTCACATGGGACATGTTGGACCGCGAATTCTGAATGTACTACTCTATTAGAAAATTTAAAACATAAAATGGGAATGAGTTTTCACAGGCGTAACTTACGTGACATTTTCTTGTAACTTACGTGACGGACACAACATGGTTAATATCATTCCCCTTTGTGTTTAATCTAGTTATGTGTGTATACTTATATCAGTATAGTTTTTGTGAAGATTTGTAACATGCTGTACTTCTATTTGGGGTAAGACCACATGAAGGATTCGCCGGTAATTACCCACCGAAATAGTGCCCTTGAAAATATCGTTTTGGTGTGATGTGTGAATTTTTATGGAGCTCTTTGACATGGGACATATTGGTCTCGTGAATTCTGAATGTACTACTGCATTATAAAATATAAACCATCATATGGGAATGAGTTTTCACAGGCGTAGCCTACATGGTATTTTCTTGTAACTTACGTGACGGACATAAAAGAATAACAAACATTCCACTTGGTGGTTAATCTATTGATGTGTGTAGCTTGATATCAGTCTAGCTTTCGTGAAGATTTGTAACGTGCAGTACTTCTATTTGGGGTAAGACCACATTAAGGATCCGTCCGGCATTACCCTCCGAAATAGTGCCCTTGAAAATACCGTTTGGTGTGATATGTGAAATTTTGTGGAGCTCTTTGATATGAGACATGTATGTCCCGTGAATTCTGAATGCAATACTGTATTAGACAACATAAAACATTAAATGGGACTGAGTTTTCACACGCGTAACTTACGTGACTGACACAAAAGGGTAACAAACATTCCACTTGGTGGTTAATCTATTGATATGTGTAGCAAGATATCAGTCTAGCTTTCGTGAAGATTTGTAACGTGCAGTACTTTTATTTGGGGTAAGACCACATTAAGGATCCGTCTGCCATTACCCTCCGAAATAGTGCCCTTGAAAATATCGTTTTCGTGTGGTGTGTGAATTTCTATCGAGCTCTTTCACATGAGACATGTTGTTCCCGTGAATTCTGAATGTACTACTGCATAAGACAAGATAAAACATCAAATGGGATTGAGTTTTCACATGCGTAACTTACGTAGCATTTTATTGTAACTTACGTGTCGGACACAAAAGGATAAAACACATTCCCCTTTGTCGTTAATGTTGTCATGTGTGTTTCTTGATATCAGTCTACATTTTGGGAAGATTTGTATTATGCATCTCGCAGTTCGCTCAGTTCGGTAGTTCGAGAGAGAATCACTACAACTGTAAAAAGGTATAATGATGTTTTAAGAGCAGAGTCCATGTACAAACATGTGGCTTTACCAGCCAGTGCCAGGAATCTGCTTAGTACATGTATAATACAATATATACAAGAAACAACTGCTACAACTGTATCAATGCCTTGTATCAAACTCAGAACATATTAAGTAAAACACTTGTAGACATAGTGTTATTTATATATCTGATAGGTGACAATTAGTTATTGTCAATGGCTATATAACACTAATATAACAAGTAATAATTAAACGCGACATGTATTTCAAAATAACATATAAATAGACTATGCACATTTAGTTTATAATAACATAAAGGTAGATTATATAACGTACCTGTAAAAAGGTATAATGATGTTTTAATAGCAGAGTCTACGTACAAACATGTGGCTTTACCATCCAATGCCAGGACTCTACCTAGGTTGACACCTCAATCCCTTGATGGCTAATATGTCAAATATACCCTTTTACTAAATACCTGCCACAGTGTGGCAGCTCTGTTAAAACTATAGTGTGTACATATAGTACCTGCTATATCTACCCCCTCCATCAATTAATGTCGTCCCGACATTCCAATAGTAAACACAATAATACATATTACTCTTGCACACATTTTCAAATGTTGTCTATGACAATTTAGCAAGTACATCACAAAATCCTTGATTAAACATGGAAATTGCTAAGGCAGGAGTCAGTACTTGTTGAGCAAAGTCAGTGTAACGAGCAGGTTTCCGTATTTCCCGTTTAGGCCGGTTACGCACAGCTGGTGATGGCAACCTCACCCGACACGGTGAGCGTTCAGCAATGTCCGGAATCTCTGCATTCTCACCAAGCTCCCCTTCGCCCTTTTCCTCATCTGACACTTCCGATTCCGTGTCTCCATCCTCAGCAATTCACCTCATACTTCCACCTCGAATATGTAGCATCCTTGTCGGTTCCAGAGAATACTGGCAGTTTGGGGATTTCCCGCAATACATATGGCGAAAATCCCACATGCGGAGTCTCACTGGGCTCCTGCTTCACAGATGTCTCCTCTGTGAGAGACCCTAGCAATTTCTCCTTTTGTAAAGGAGACATGGTATTGATTAGACCCAGCAATTGGTGATCTCTTTATCCTCTACTATGTCACCCCTCTCATCTCTTTCCACTACTATGACATCAGCTTCAGCCATATTCACCAGTAATTTACCAGTACAGGTAATCAACAATCAATCATTCAAATTGCACCTTCACAATTACACATTTCAAAGTTGAACAAACATTAAGCATCATACTCAATAATGGAGAACAACAAATACATTCAACAATAGACACAATCAATGTTCCGCTTCACCGCACTTGCCCAGTGCAGTAGCCAGACGGTCACACCTGCACCTGCAGCACCACTCCCTGTCTGCTTCTCTGCCAGTCACAGGGGCTGACAAGGGCTATGGCTGTCTACATTCATGTCCCAAGTTTCAACAAGCTGTTGATACGGCCTCTCCAGCCCCACATCGGGCGCCACTCTCGCAGTCCGCTCAGTTCGGTAGTTCGAGAGAGAATCACTACAACTGTAAAAAGGTATAATGATGTTTTAATAGCAGAGTCTACGTACAAACATGTGGCTTTACCAGCCAGTGTCAGGACTCTGCCTAGGATGACACCTCAATCCCTTGATGGCTAATACGTCAAATATACCCTTTTACTAAATACCTGCCACAGTGTGGCAGCTCTGTGACAAACATAGTGTGTAACTATAGTACCTGGTACATGCAGTACTTCTATTTGGCGTAAGATTTCATTTAGGATCCGCCCGCCATTACCCCCCGAAAGAGTGCCCTTGAAAATACCGTTTTGGTGTGATGTGTGAATTTTTATGGAGCTCGTTGACATGGGACATGTTGTTCCCGTGAATTTTAAATGAACTACTGCATTAGACAACATAAAACATCTAACGGGATTGAGTTTTGACACGCGTAACTTACGCGGCATTTTCTTGTAACTTACGTGACGGACACAAAAAGGTAACACACATTCCACTTTGTCGTTAATCTAATGATGTGTGTTTCGTGATATCAGTCTATATTTCGTGAAGATTTGTGTCATGCAGTACTTCTATTTGGCGTAAGACCACATAAAGGATCCGCCGGCAATTACCCTCCGAAAGAGTGCCCTTGAAAATACCGTCTTGGTGTGATGTGTGAATTTTTATGGAGCTGTTTCACATGGGACATGTTGGACCCGCGAATTCTGAATGTACTACTGTATTAGAAAATATAAAACATCAAATGGGAATGAGTTTTCACAGGCGTAACTTACGTGGCATTTTCTTGTAACTTACGTGACGGACACAACATGGTAAATATCATTCCCCTTTGTGTTTAATCTAGTTATGTGTGTATATTTATATCAGTATAGCTTTCGTGAAGATTTGTAACATGCAGTACTTCTATTTGGGGTAAGACCACATGAAGGATTCGCCGGTAATTACCCACCGAAATAGTGCCCTTGAAAATACCGTTTTGGTGTGATGTGTGAAATGTTGTGGAGCTATTTGACATGAAACATGTTGGTCCCATGAATTCTGAATGAAATACTGTATTAGACAACATAAAACATTAAATGGGACTGAGTTTTCACACGCGTAACTTACGTGGCATTTTCTTGTAACTTACGTGACGGACACAAAAGGGTAAGACACATTCCCCTTTTTCGTTAATGTAGTCATGTGTGTTTCTTGATATCAGTCTACCTTTTCGGAAGATTTGTATTATGCAGTACTTCTATTTGGCGTAAGACCTCATTTAGGATCCGCCCGCAATTACCCCCCGAAATAGTGCCCTTGAAAATACCGTTTTGGTGTGATGTGTGAATTTTTATGGAGCTCGTTGACATGGGACATGTTGCTCCCGTGAATTTTGAATGAACTTCAGCATTAGACAACATAAAACATCTAACGGGATTGAGTTTTGACACGCGTAACTTACGTGGCATTTTCTTGTAACTTACGTGACGGACACAAAAAGTTAACACACATTCCACTTTGTCGTTAATCTAATGATGTGTGTTTCGTGATATCAGTCTATATTTCGTGAAGATTTGTGTCATGCAGTACTTCCATTTGGCGTAAGACCACATAAAGGATCCGCCGGCAATTACCCTCCGAAAGTGTGCCCTTGAAAATACCGTCTTGGTGTGATGTGTGAATTTTTGTGGAGCTCTTTGACATGAGACATGTTGGTCCCGTGAATTCTGAATTAAATACTGTATTAGACAACATAAAACATTAAATGGGACTGGGTTTTCACACGCGTAACTTACGTGGCATTTTCTTGTAACTTACGTGACGGCCACAAAAGGGTAAGACATATTCCCCTTTTTCGTTAATGTAGTCATGTGTGTTTCTTGATATCAGTCTACCTTTTCGGAAGATTTGTATTATGCAGTACTTCTATTTGGCGTAAGACCTCATTTAGGATCCGCCCGCAATTACCCCCCGAAATAGTGCCCTTGAAAATACCGTTTTGGTGTGATGTGTGAATTTTTATGGAGCTCGTTGACATGGGACATGTTGCTCCCGTGAATTTTGAATGAACTTCTGCATTAGACAACATAAAACATCTAACGGGATTGAGTTTTGACACGCGTAACTTACGTGGCATTTTCTTGTAACTTACGTGACGGACACAAAAAGTTAACACACATTCCACTTTGTCGTTAATCTAATGATGTGTGTTTCGTGATATCAGTCTATATTTCGTGAAGATTTGTGTCATGCAGTACTTCCATTTGGCGTAAGACCACATAAAGGATCCGCCGGCAATTACCCTCCGAAAGAGTGCCCTTGAAAATACCGTCTTCGTGTGATGTGTGAATTTTTATGGAGCTGTTTCACATGGGACATGTTGGACCCGCGAATTCTGAATGTACTACTCTATTAGAAAATATAAAACATCAAATGGGAATGAGTTTTCACAGGCGTAACTTACGTGGCATTTTTGTTGTAACTTACGTGACGGACACAATATAGTAAATATCATTCCCCTTTGTGTTTAATCTAGTTATGTGTGTATAATTATATCAGTATAGCTTTCGTGAAGATTTGTAACATGCAGTACTTCTATTTGGGGTAAGACCACATGAAGGATTCGCCGGTAATTACCCACCGAAATAGTGACCTTGAAAATACCGTTTTGGTGTGATGTGTGAAATTTTGTGGAGCTCTTTGACATGAGACATGTTGGTCCCGCGAATTCTGAATGAAATACTGTATTAGACAACATAAAACATTAAATGGGACTGAGTTTTCACACGCGTAACTTACGTGGCATTTTCTTGTAACTTACGTGACGGACACAAAAGCGTAAGACACATTCCCCTTTTTCGTTAATGTAGTCATGTGTATTTCTTGATATCAGTCTACCTTTTCGGAAGATTTGTATTATGAAGTACTTCTGTTTGGCGTAAGACCTCATTTAAGATCCGCCCGGCATTACCCCCCGAAATAGTGCACTTGAAAATACCGTATTGGTGTGATGTGTGAATTTTTATGGAGCTCGTTAACATGAGACATGTTGGTCTCGTGAATTCTGAATTAAATACTGTATTAGACAACATAAAACATTAAATGGGACTGAGTTTTCACACGCGTAACTTACGTGGCATTTTCTTGTAACTTACGTGACGGACACAAAAGCGTAAGACACATTCCCCTTTTTCGTTAATGTAGTCATGTGTGTTTCTTGATATCAGTCTACCTTTTCGGAAGATTTGTATTATGCAGTACTTCTATTTGGCGTAAGTCCTCATTTAGGATCCGCCCGGCATTACCCCCCGAAATAGTGCACTTGAAAATACCGTATTGGTGTGATGTGTGAATTTTTATGGAGCTCGTTGACATGAGACATGTTGGTCCCGTGAATTCTGAATTAAATACTGTAATAGACAACATAAAACATTAAATGGGACTGAGTTTTCACACGCGTAACTTACGTCGCATTTTCTTGTAACTTACGTGACGGACACAAAAGGGTAAGACACATTCCCCTTTTTCGTTAATGTAGTCATGTGTCTTTCTTGATATCAATCTACCTTTTCGGAAGATTTGTATTATGCAGTACTTCTATTTGGCGTAAGACCTCATTTAGGATCCGCCCGGCATTACCCCCCGAAATAGTGCACTTGAAAATACCGTTTTGGTGTGATGTGTGAATTTTTATGGAGCTCGTTGACATGGGACATGTTGCTCCCGTGAATTTTGAATGAACTACTGCATTAGAAAACATAAAACATCTAACGGGATTGAGTTTTGAAACGCGTAACTTACGTGGCATTTTCTTGTAACTTACGTGACGGACACAAAAAGGTAACACACATTCCACTTTGTCGTTAACCTAATGATGTGTGTTTCGTGATATCAGTCTATATTTCGTGAAGATTTGTGTCATGCAGTACTTCTATTTGGCGTAAGACCACATAAAGGATCCGCCGGCAATTACCCTCCGAAAGAGTGCCCTTGAAAATACCGTCTTGGTGTGATGTGTGAATTTTTGTGGAGCTCTTTGACATGAGACATGTTGGTCCCGTGAATTCTGAATGAAATACTGTATTAGACAACATAAAACATTAAATGGGACTGAGTTTTCACACGCGTAACTTACGTGGCATTTTCTTGTAACTTACGTGACAGACACAAAAGGGTAAGACACATTCCCCTTTTTCGTTAATGTAGTCATGTGGGTTTCTTGATATCAGTCTACCTTTTCGGAAGATTTGTATTATGCAGTACTTCTATTTGGTGTAAGACCTCATTTACGATCCGCCCGCCATTACCCCCCGAAATAGTGCCCTTGAAAATACCGTTTTGGTGTGATGTGTGAAATTTTATGGAGCTCGTTGACATGGGACATGTTGCTCCCGTGAATTTTGAATGAACTACTGCATTAGACAACATAAAACATCTAACGGGATTGAGTTTTGAAACGCGTAACTTACGTGGCATTTTCTTGTAACTTACGTGACGGACACAAAAGGGTAAGACACATTCCCCTTTTTCGTTAATGTAGTCATGTGTGTTTCTTGATATCAGTCTACCTTTTCGGAAGATTTGAATTATGCAGAACTTCTATTTGGCGTAAGACCTCATTTAGGATCCGCCCGGCATTACCCCCCGAAATAGTGCACTTGAAAATACCGTATTTGTGTGATGTGTGAATTTTTATGGAGCTCGTTGACATGGGACATGTTGCTCCCGTGAATTTTGAATGAACTACTGCATTAGACAAAATAAAACATCTAACGGGATTGAGTTTTGAAACGCGTAACTTACGTGGCATTTTCTTGTAACTTACGTGACGGACACAAAAAGGTAACACACATTCCACTTTGTCGTTAACCTAATGATGTGTGTTTCGTGATATCAGTCTATATTTCGTGAAGATTTGTGTCATGCAGTACTTCTATTTGGCGTAAGACCACATAAAGGATCCGCCGGCAATTACCCTCCGAAAGAGTGCTCTTGAAAATACCGTCTTGGTGTGATGTGTGAATTTTTATGACGCTGTTTCACATGGGACATGTTGGACCTGCGAATTCTGAATGTACTACTCTATTAGAAAATATAAAACATCAAATGGGAATGAGTTTTCACAGGCGTAACTTACGTGGGATTTTCTTGTAATTTACGTGACGGACACAATATGGTAAATATCATTCCCCTTTGTGTTTAATCTAGTTATGTGTGTATATTTATATCAGTATAGCTTTCGTGAAGATTTGTAACATGCAGTACTTCTATTTGGGGTAAAACCACATGAAGGATTCGCTGGTAATTACCCACCGAAATAGTGCCCTTGAAAATACCGTTTTGGTGTGATGTGTGAAATTTTGTGGAGCTTTTTGATATGAGACATGTTGGTCCAGTGAATTCTGAATGAAATACTGTATTAGACAACATAAAACATTAAATGGGACTGAGTTTTCACACGCGTAACTTACGTGGCATGTTGTTGTAACTTACGTGACGGACACAAAAGGGTAAGACACATTCCCCTTTTTCGTTAATGTAGTCATGTGTGTTTCTTGATATCAGTCTACCTTTTCGGAAGATTTGTATTATGCAGTACTTCTATTTGGCATAAGACCTCATTTAGGATCCGCCCGCAATTACCCCCCGAAATAGTGCCCTTGAAAATACCGTTTTGGTGTGATGTGTGAATTTTTATGGAGCTCGTTGACATGGGACATGTTGCTCCCGTGAATTTTGAATGAACTTCTGCATTAGACAACATAAAACATCTAACGGGATTGAGTTTTGACACGCGTAACTTACGTGGCATTTTCTTGTAACTTACGTGACGGACACAAAAAGTTAACACACATTCCACTTTGTCGTTAATCTAATGATGTGTGTTTCGTGATATCAGTCTATATTTCGTGAAGATTTGTGTCATGCAGTACTTCCATTTGGCGTAAGACCACATAAAGGATCCGCCGGCAATTACCCTCCGAAAGAGTGCCCTTGAAAATACCGTCTTCGTGTGATGTGTGAATTTTTATGGAGCTGTTTCACATGGGACATGTTGGACCCGCGAATTCTGAATGTACTACTCTATTAGAAAATATAAAACATCAAATGGGAATGAGTTTTCACAGGCGTAACTTACGTGGCATTTTTGTTGTAACTTACGTGACGGACACAATATAGTAAATATCATTCCCCTTTGTGTTTAATCTAGTTATGTGTGTATAATTATATCAGTATAGCTTTCGTGAAGATTTGTAACATGCAGTACTTCTATTTGGGGTAAGACCACATGAAGGATTCGCCGGTAATTACCCACCGAAATAGTGACCTTGAAAATACCGTTTTGGTGTGATGTGTGAAATTTTGTGGAGCTCTTTGACATGAGACATGTTGGTCCCGCGAATTCTGAATGAAATACTGTATTAGACAACATAAAACATTAAATGGGACTGAGTTTTCACACGCGTAACTTACGTGGCATTTTCTTGTAACTTACGTGACGGACACAAAAGCGTAAGACACATTCCCCTTTTTCGTTAATGTAGTCATGTGTATTTCTTGATATCAGTCTACCTTTTCGGAAGATTTGTATTATGAAGTACTTCTGTTTGGCGTAAGACCTCATTTAAGATCCGCCCGGCATTACCCCCCGAAATAGTGCACTTGAAAATACCGTATTGGTGTGATGTGTGAATTTTTATGGAGCTCGTTAACATGAGACATGTTGGTCTCGTGAATTCTGAATTAAATACTGTATTAGACAACATAAAACATTAAATGGGACTGAGTTTTCACACGCGTAACTTACGTGGCATTTTCTTGTAACTTACGTGACGGACACAAAAGCGTAAGACACATTCCCCTTTTTCGTTAATGTAGTCATGTGTGTTTCTTGATATCAGTCTACCTTTTCGGAAGATTTGTATTATGCAGTACTTCTATTTGGCGTAAGTCCTCATTTAGGATCCGCCCGGCATTACCCCCCGAAATAGTGCACTTGAAAATACCGTATTGGTGTGATGTGTGAATTTTTATGGAGCTCGTTGACATGAGACATGTTGGTCCCGTGAATTCTGAATTAAATACTGTAATAGACAACATAAAACATTAAATGGGACTGAGTTTTCACACGCGTAACTTACGTCGCATTTTCTTGTAACTTACGTGACGGACACAAAAGGGTAAGACACATTCCCCTTTTTCGTTAATGTAGTCATGTGTCTTTCTTGATATCAATCTACCTTTTCGGAAGATTTGTATTATGCAGTACTTCTATTTGGCGTAAGACCTCATTTAGGATCCGCCCGGCATTACCCCCCGAAATAGTGCACTTGAAAATACCGTTTTGGTGTGATGTGTGAATTTTTATGGAGCTCGTTGACATGGGACATGTTGCTCCCGTGAATTTTGAATGAACTACTGCATTAGAAAACATAAAACATCTAACGGGATTGAGTTTTGAAACGCGTAACTTACGTGGCATTTTCTTGTAACTTACGTGACGGACACAAAAAGGTAACACACATTCCACTTTGTCGTTAACCTAATGATGTGTGTTTCGTGATATCAGTCTATATTTCGTGAAGATTTGTGTCATGCAGTACTTCTATTTGGCGTAAGACCACATAAAGGATCCGCCGGCAATTACCCTCCGAAAGAGTGCCCTTGAAAATACCGTCTTGGTGTGATGTGTGAATTTTTGTGGAGCTCTTTGACATGAGACATGTTGGTCCCGTGAATTCTGAATGAAATACTGTATTAGACAACATAAAACATTAAATGGGACTGAGTTTTCACACGCGTAACTTACGTGGCATTTTCTTGTAACTTACGTGACAGACACAAAAGGGTAAGACACATTCCCCTTTTTCGTTAATGTAGTCATGTGGGTTTCTTGATATCAGTCTACCTTTTCGGAAGATTTGTATTATGCAGTACTTCTATTTGGTGTAAGACCTCATTTACGATCCGCCCGCCATTACCCCCCGAAATAGTGCCCTTGAAAATACCGTTTTGGTGTGATGTGTGAAATTTTATGGAGCTCGTTGACATGGGACATGTTGCTCCCGTGAATTTTGAATGAACTACTGCATTAGACAACATAAAACATCTAACGGGATTGAGTTTTGAAACGCGTAACTTACGTGGCATTTTCTTGTAACTTACGTGACGGACACAAAAGGGTAAGACACATTCCCCTTTTTCGTTAATGTAGTCATGTGTGTTTCTTGATATCAGTCTACCTTTTCGGAAGATTTGAATTATGCAGAACTTCTATTTGGCGTAAGACCTCATTTAGGATCCGCCCGGCATTACCCCCCGAAATAGTGCACTTGAAAATACCGTATTTGTGTGATGTGTGAATTTTTATGGAGCTCGTTGACATGGGACATGTTGCTCCCGTGAATTTTGAATGAACTACTGCATTAGACAAAATAAAACATCTAACGGGATTGAGTTTTGAAACGCGTAACTTACGTGGCATTTTCTTGTAACTTACGTGACGGACACAAAAAGGTAACACACATTCCACTTTGTCGTTAACCTAATGATGTGTGTTTCGTGATATCAGTCTATATTTCGTGAAGATTTGTGTCATGCAGTACTTCTATTTGGCGTAAGACCACATAAAGGATCCGCCGGCAATTACCCTCCGAAAGAGTGCTCTTGAAAATACCGTCTTGGTGTGATGTGTGAATTTTTATGACGCTGTTTCACATGGGACATGTTGGACCTGCGAATTCTGAATGTACTACTCTATTAGAAAATATAAAACATCAAATGGGAATGAGTTTTCACAGGCGTAACTTACGTGGGATTTTCTTGTAACTTACGTGACGGACACAATATGGTAAATATCATTCCCCTTTGTGTTTAATCTAGTAATGTGTGTATATTTATATCAGTATAGCTTTCGTGAAGATTTGTAACATGCAGTACTTCTATTTGGGGTAAGACCACATGAAGGATTCGCCGGTAATTACCCACCGAAAAAGTGACCTTGAAAATACCGTTTTGGTGTGATGTGTGACATTTTGCGGAGCTCTTTGACATGAGACATGTTGGTCCCGTGAATTCTGAATGAAATACTGTATTAGACATCATAAAACATTAAATGGGACTGAGTTTTCACTCGCGTAACTTACGTGGCATTTTCTTGTAACTTTTGTGACGGACTCAAAAGCGTAAGACACATTCCCCTTTTTCGTTAATGTAGTCATGTGTGTTTCTTGATATCAGTCTACATTTTCGGAAGATTTGTATTATGCAGTACTTCTATTTGGTGTAAGACCTCATTTAGGATCCGCCCGCCATTACCCCCCGAAATAGTGCCCTTGAAAATACCGTTTTGGTGTGATGTGTGAATTTTTATGGAGCTCGTTGACATGGGACATGTTGCTCCCGTGAATTTTGAATGAACTACTGCATTAGAAAACATAAAACATCTAACGGGATTGAGTTTTGAAACGCGTAACTTACGTGGCATTTTCTTGTAACTTACGTGACGGACACAAAAGGGTAAGACACATTCCCCTTTTTCGTTAATGTAGTCATGTGTGTTTCTTGATATCAGTCTACCTTTTCGGAAGATTTGTATTATGCAGTACTTCTATTTGGCGTAAGACCTCATTTAGGATCCGCCCGGCATTACCCCCCGAAATAGTGCACTTGAAAATACCGTATTTGTGTGATGTGTGAATTTTTATGGAGCTCGTTGACATGGGACATGTTGCTCCCGTGAATTTTGAATGAACTACTGCATTAGACAACATAAAACATCTAACGGGATTGAGTTTTGAAACGCGTAACTTACGTGGCATTTTCTTGTAACTTACGTGACGGACACAAAAAGGTAACACACATTCCACTTTGTCGTTAACCTAATGATGTGTGTTTCGTGATATCAGTCTATATTTCGTGAAGATTTGTGTCATGCAGTACTTCTCTTTGGCGTAAGACCACATAAAGGATCCGCCGGCAATTACCCTCCGAAAGAGTGCTCTTGAAAATACCGTCTTGGTGTGATGTGTGAATTTTTATGGAGCTGTTTCACATGGGACATGTTGGACCTGCGAATTCTGAATGTACTACTCTATTAGAAAATATAAAACATCAAATGGGAATGAGTTTTCACAGGCGTAACTTACGTGGGATTTTCTTGTAACTTACGTGACGGACACAATATGGTAAATATCATTCCCCTTTGTGTTTAATCTAGTTATGTGTGTATATTTATATCAGTATAGCTTTCGTGAAGATTTGTAACATGCAGTACTTCTATTTGGGGTAAAACCACATGAAGGATTCGCTGGTAATTACCCACCGAAATAGTGCCCTTGAAAATACCGTTTTGGTGTGATGTGTGAAATTTTGTGGAGCTTTTTGATATGAGACATGTTGGTCCAGTGAATTCTGAATGAAATACTGTATTAGACAACAAAAAACATTAAATGGGACTGAGTTTTCACACGCGTAACTTACGTGGCATGTTGTTGTAACTTACGTGACGGACACAAAAGGGTAAGACACATTCCCCTTTTTCGTTAATGTAGTCATGTGTGTTTCTTGATATCAGTCTACCTTTTCGGAAGATTTGTATTATGCAGTACTTCTATTTGGCGTAAGACCTCATTTAGGATCAGCCCGGCATTACCCCCCGAAATAGTGTACTTGAAAATACCGTATTGGTGTGATGTGTGAATTTTTATGGAGCTCGTTGACATGGGACATGTTGCTCCCGTGAATTCTGAATGAAATACTGTATTATACAACATAAAACATTAAATGGGACTGAGTTTTCACACGCGTAACTTACGTGGCATTTTCTTGTAAATTACGTGACGGACACAAAAGGGTAAGACACATTCCCCTTTTTCGTTAATGTAGTCATGTGTGTTTCTTGATATCAGTCTAACTTTTCGGAAGATTTGTATTATGCAGTACTTCTATTTGGCGTAAGACCTCATTTAGGATCCGCCCGCAATTACCCCCCGAAATAGTGCCCATGAAAATACCGTTTTGGTGTGATGTGTGAATTTTTATGGAGCTCGTTGACATGGGACATGTTGCTCCCGTGAATTTTGAATGGACTACTGCATTAGATAACATAAAACATCTAACGGGATTGAGTTTTGAAACGCGTAACTTACGTGGCATTTTCTTGTAACTTACGTGACGGACACAAAAAGGTAACACACATTCCACTTTGTCGTTAAACTAATGATGTGTGTTTCGTGATATCAGTCTATATTTCGTGAAGATTTGTGTCATGCAGTACTTCTATTTGGCGTAAGACCACATAAAGGATCCGCCGGCAATTACCCTCCGAAAGAGTGACCTTGAAAATACCGTCTTGGTGTGGTGTGTGAATTTTTATGGAGCTGTTTCACATGGGACATGTTGGACCCGCTAATTCTGAATGTACTACTCTATTAGAAAATATAAAACATCAAATGGGAATGAGTTTTCACATGCGTAACTTACGTGGCATTTTCTTGTAACTTACGTGACGGACACAATATAGTAAATATCATTCCCCTTTGTGTTTAATCTTGTTATGTGTGTATATTTATATCAGTATAGCTTTCGTGAAGATTTGTAACATGCAGTACTTCTATTTGGGGTAAGACCACATGAAGGATTCGCCGGTAATTACCCACCGAAATAGTGCCCTTGAAAATATCGTTTTGGTGTGATGTGTGAATTTTTATGGAGCTCTTTGACATGGGACATATTGGTCTCGTGAATTCTGAATGTACTACTGCATTATAAAATATGAACCATCATATGGGAATGAGTTTTCACAGGCGTAGCCTACATGGTATTTTCTTGTAACTTACGTGACGGACACAAAAGAATAACAAACATTCCACTTGGTGGTTAATCTATTGATGTGTGTAGCTTGATATCAGTCTAGCTTTCGTGAAGATTTGTAACGTGCAGTACTTCTATTTGGGGTAAGACCACATGAAGGATTCGCCGGTAATTACCCACCGAAATAGTGCCCTTGAAAATACCGTTTTGGTGTGATGTGTGAAATTTTGTGGAGCTCTTTGACATGAGACATGTTGGTCCCGTGAATTCTGAATGAAATACTGTATTAGACAACATAAAACATTAAATGGGACTGAGTTTTCACACGCGTAACTTACGTGGCATTTTCTTGTAACTTACGTGACGGATACAATATGGTAAATATCATTCCCCTTTGTGTTTAATCTAGTTATGTGTGTATATTTATATCAGTATAGCTTTCGTGAAGATTTGTAACATGCAGTACTTCTATTTGGGGTAAGACCACATGAAGGATTCGCCAGTAATTACCCACCGAAATAGTGCCCTTGAAAATACCGTTTTGGTGTGATGTGTGAAATTTTGTGGAGCTCTTTGACATGAGACATGTTGGTCCCGTGAATTCTGAATGAAATACTGTATTAGACAACATAAAACATTAAATGGGACTGAGTTTTCACACGCGTAACTTACGTGGCATTTTCTTGTAACTTACGTGACGGACACAAAAGGGTAAGACACATTCCCCTTTTTCGTTAATGTAGTCATGTGTGTTTCTTGATATCAGTCTACCTTTTCGGAAGATTTGTATTATGCAGTACTTCTATTTGGCGTAAGACCTCATTTAGGATCCGCCCGGCATTACCCCCCGAAATAGTGCACTTGAAAATACCGTTTTGGTGTGATGTGTGAATTTTTATGGAGCTCGTTGACATGGGACATGTTGCTCCCGTGAATTTTGAATGAACTACTGCATTAGACAACATAAAACATCTAACGGGATTGAGTTTTGAAACGCGTAACTTACGTGGCATTTTCTTGTAACTTACGTGACGGACACAAAAAGGTAACACACATTCCACTTTGTCGTTAACCTAATGATGTGTGTTTCGTGATATCAGTCTATATTTCGTGAAGATTTGTGTCATGCAGTACTTCTATTTGGCGTAAGACCACATAAAGGATCCGACGGCAATTACCCTCCGAAAGTGTGCCCTTGAAAATACCGTCTTGGTGTGATGTGTGAATTTTTGTGGAGCTCTTTGACATGAGACATGTTGGTCCCGTGAATTCTGAATGAAATACTGTATTAGACAACATAAAACATTAACTGGGACTGAGTTTTCACACGCGTAACGTACGTGGCATTTTCTTGTAACTTACGTGACGGACACAAAAGGGTAAGACACATTCCCCTTTTTCGTTAATGTAGTCATGTGTGTTTCTTGATATCAGTCTACCTTTTCGGAAGATTTGTATTATGCAGTACTTCTATTTGGCGTAAGACCTCATTTAGGATCCGCCCGCCATTACCCCCGAAATAGTGCCCTTGAAAATACCGTTTTGGTGTGATGTGTGAATTTTTATGGAGCTCGTTGACATGGGACATGTTGCTCCCGTGAATTTTGAATGAACTACTGCATTAGACAACATAAAACATCTAACGGGATTGAGTTTTGACACGCTTAACTTACGTGGCATTTTCTTGTAACTTACGTGACGGACACAAAAAGGTAACACACATTCCACTTTGTCGTTAACCTAATGATGTGTGTTTCGTGATATCAGTCTATATTTCGTGAAGAATTGTGTCATGCAGTACTTCTATTTGGGGTAAGACCACATGAAGGATTCGCCGGTAATTACCCACCGAAATAGTGCCCTTCAAAATACCGTTTTGTTGAGATGTGTGAAATTTGTTGGAGCTCTTTGACATGAGACATGTTGGTCCCGTGAATTCTGAATGAAATACTGTATTAGACAACATAAAACATTAAATGGGACTGAGTTTTCACACGCGTAACTTACGTAGCATTTTCTTGTAACTTACGTGACGGACACAAAAGTGTAAGACACATTCCCCTTTTTCGTTAATGTAGTCATGTGTGTTTCTTGATATCAGTCTACCTTTTCGGAAGATTTGTATTATGCAGTACTTCTATTTGGCGTAAGACCTCATTTAGGATCCGCCCGCCATTACCCCCCGAAATAGTGCCCTTGAAAATACCGTTTTGGTGTGATGTGTGAATTTTTATGGAGCTCGTTGACATGGGACATGTTACTCCCGTGAATTTTGAATGAACTACAGCATTAGACAACATAAAACATCTAACGGGATTGAGTTTTGACACGCGTAACTTACGTGGCATTTTCTTGTAACTTACGTGACGGACACAAAAAGGTAACACACATTCCACTTTGTCGTTAACCTAATGATGTGTGTTTCGTGATATCAGTCTATATTTCGTGAAGATTTGTGTCATGCAGTACTTCTATTTGGCGTAAGACCACTTAAAGGATCCGCCGGCAAATACCCTCCGAAAGAGTGCCCTTGAAAATACCGTCTTGGTGTGATGTGTGAATTTTTATGGAGCTGTTTCACATGGGACATGTTGGACCCGCGAATTCTGAATGTACTACTCTATTAGAAAATATAAAACATCAAATGGGAATGAGTTTTCACAGGCGTAACTTACGTGGCATTTTCTTGTAACTTACGTGACGGACACAATATGGTAAATATCATTCCCCTTTGTGTTTAATCTAGTTATGTGTGTATATTTACATCAGTATAGCTTTCGTGAAGATGTGTAACATGCAGTACTTCTATTTGGGGTAAGACCACATGAAGGATTCGCCGGTAATTACCCACCGAAATAGTGCCCTTGAAAATACCGTTTTGGTGTGATGTGTGACATTTTGTGGAGCTCTTTGACATGAGACATGTTGGTCCCGTGAATTCTGAATTAAATACTGTATTAGACAACATAAAACATTAACTGGGACTGAGTTTTCACACGCGTAACGTACGTGGCATTTTCTTGTAACTTACGTGACGGACACAAAAGGGTAAGACACATTCCCCTTTTTCGTTAATGTAGTCATGTGTGTTTCTTGATATCAGTCTACCTTTTCGGAAGATTTGTATTATGCAGTACTTCTATTTGGCGTAAGACCTCATTTAGGATCCGCCCGCCATTACCCCCCGAAATAGTGCCCTTGAAAATACCGTTTTGGTGTGATGTGTGAATTTTTATGGAGCTCGTTGACATGGGACATGTTGCTCCCGTGAATTTTTAATGAACTACTGCATTAGACAACATAAAACATCTAACGGGATTGAGTTTTGACACGCTTAACTTACGTGGCATTTTCTTGTAACTTACGTGACGGACACAAAAAGGTAACACACATTCCACTTTGTCGTTAACCTAATGATGTGTGTTTCGTGATATCAGTCTATATTTCGTGAAGAATTGTGTCATGCAGTACTTCTATTTGGGGTAAGACCACATGAAGGATTCGCCGGTAATTACCCACCGAAATAGTGCCCTTCAAAATACCGTTTTGTTGAGATGTGTGAAATTTGTTGGAGCTCTTTGACATGAGACATGTTGGTCCCGTGAATTCTGAATGAAATACTGTATTAGACAACATAAAACATTAAATGGGACTGAGTTTTCACACGCGTAACTTACGTAGCATTTTCTTGTAACTTACGTGACGGACACAAAAGTGTAAGACACATTCCCCTTTTTCGTTAATGTAGTCATGTGTGTTTCTTGATATCAGTCTACCTTTTCGGAAGATTTGTATTATGCAGTACTTCTATTTGGCGTAAGACCTCATTTAGGATCCGCCCGCCATTACCCCCCGAAATAGTGCCCTTGAAAATACCGTTTTGGTGTGATGTGTGAATTTTTATGGAGCTCGTTGACATGGGACATGTTACTCCCGTGAATTTTGAATGAACTACAGCATTAGACAACATAAAACATCTAACGGGATTGAGTTTTGACACGCGTAACTTACGTGGCATTTTCTTGTAACTTACGTGACGGACACAAAAAGGTAACACACATTCCACTTTGTCGTTAACCTAATGATGTGTGTTTCGTGATATCAATCTATATTTCGTGAAGATTTGTGTCATGCAGTACTTCTATTTGGCGTAAGACCACTTAAAGGATCCGCCGGCAATTACCCTCCGAAAGAGTGCCCTTGAAAATACCGTCTTGGTGTGATGTGTGAATTTTTATGGAGCTGTTTCATATGGGACATGTTGGACCCGCGAATTCTGAATGTACTACTCTATTAGAAAATATAAAACATCAAATGGGAATGAGTTTTCACAGGCGTAACTTGCGTGGCATTTTCTTGTAACATACGTGACGGACACAATATGGTAAATATAATTCCCCTTTGTGTTTAATCTAGTTATGTGTGTATATTTATATCAGTATAGCTTTCGTGAAGATTTGTACATGCAGTACTTCTATTTGGGGTAAGACCACATGAAGGATTCGCCGGTAATTACCCACCGAAATAGTGCCCTTGAAAATACCGTTTTGGTGTGATGTGTGAAATTTTGTGGAGCTCTTTGACATGAGACATGTTGGTTCCGTGAATTCTGAATGAAATACTGTATTAGACAACATAAAACATTAAATGGGACTGAGTTTTCACACGCGTAACTTACGTGGCATTTTCTTGTAACTTACGTGACGGACACAAAAGGGTAAGACACATTCCCCTTTTTCGTTAATGTAGTCATGTGTGTTTCTTGATATCAGTCTACCTTTTCGGAAGATTTGTATTATGCAGTACTTCTATTTGGCGTAAGACCTCATTTAGGATCCGCCCGCCATTACCCCCCGAAATAATGCCCTTGAAAATACCGTTTTGGTGTGATGTGTGAATATGTATGGAGCTCGTTGACATGGGACATGTTGCTCCCGTGAATTTTTAATGAACTACTGCATTAGACAACATAAAACATCTAACGGGATTGAGTTTTGACACGCATAACTTACGTGGCATTTTCTTGTAACTTACGTGACGGACACAAAAAGGTAACACACATTCCACTTTGTCTTTAACCTAATGATGTGTGTTTCGTGATATCAATCTATATTTCGTGAAGATTTGTGTCATGCAGTACTTCTATTTGGCGTAAGACCACTTAAAGGATCCGCCGGCAATTACCCTCCGAAAGAGTGCCCTTGAAAATACCGTCTTGGTGTGATGTGTGAATTTTTATGGAGCTGTTTCACACGGGACATGTTGGAACCGCGAATTCTGAATGTACTACTCTATTAGAAAATATAAAACATCAAATGGGAATGAGTTTTCACAGGCGTAACTTACGTGGCATTTTCTTGTAACTTACGTGACGGACACAATATGGTAAATATCATTCCCCTTTGTGTTTAATCTAGTTATGTGTGTATATTTATATCAGTATAGCTTTCGTGAAGATGTGTAACATGCAGTACTTCTATTTGGGGTAAGACCACATGAAGGATTCGCCGGTAATTACCCACCGAAATAGTGCCCTTGAAAATACCGTTTTGGTGTGATGTGTGAAATTTTGTGGAGCTCGTTGACATGGGACATGTTGCTCCCGTGAAATTTTAATGAACTACTGCATTAGACAACATAAAACATCTAACGGGATTGAGTTTTGACACGCATAACTTACGTGGCATTTTCTTGTAACTTACGTGACGGACACAAAAAGGTAACACACATTCCACTTTGTCGTTAACCTAATGATGTGTGTTTCGTGATATCAATCTATATTTCGTGAAGATTTGTGTCATGCAGTACTTCTATTTGGCGTAAGACCACTTAAAGGATCCGCCGGCAATTACCCTCCGAAAGAGTGCCCTTGAAAATACCGTCTTGATGTGATGTTTGAATTTTTATGGAGCTGTTTCACACGGGACATGTTGGACCCGCGAATTCTGAATGTACTACTCTATTAGAAAATATAAAACATCAAATGGGAATGAGTTTTCACAGACGTAACTTACGTGGCATTTTCTTGTAACTTACGTGACGGACACAATATGGTAAATATCATTCCGCTTTGTGTTTAATCTAGTTATGTGTGTATATTTATATCAGTATAGCTTTCGTGAAGATGTGTAACATGCAGTACTTCTATTTGGGGTAAGACCACATGAAGGATTCGCCGGTAATTACCCACCGAAATAGTGCCCTTGAAAATACCGTTTTGGTGTGATGTGTGAAATTTTGTGGAGCTCTTTGACATAAGACATGTTGGTCCCGTGAATTCTGAATTAAATACTGTATTAGACAACATAAAACATTAAATGGGACTGAGTTTTCACACGCGTAACTTACGTGGCATTTTCTTGTAACTTACGTGACGGACACAAAAGGGTAAGACACATTCCCCTTTTTCGTTAATGTAGTCATGTGTATTTCTTGATATCAGTCTACCTTTTCGGAAGATTTGTATTATGCAGTACTACTATTTGGCGTAAGACCTCATTTAGGATCCGCCCGCCATTACCCCCCGAATTAGTGCCCTTGAAAATATCGTTTTGGTGTGATGTGTGAATTTTTATGGAGCTCGTTGACATGGGACATGTTGCTCCCGTGAATTTTGAATGAACTATTGCATTAGACAACATAAAACATCTAACGGGATTGAGTTTTGACACGCGTAACTTACATGGCATTTTCTTGTAACTTACGTGACGGACACAAAAAGGTAACACACATTCCACTTTGTCGTTAATCTAATGATGTGTGTTTCGTGATATCAGTCTATATTTCGTGAAGAATTGTGTCATGCAGTACTTCTATTTGGGGTAAGACCACATGAAGGATTCGCCGGTAATTACCCACCGAAATAGTGCCCTTCAAAATACCGTTTTGTTGAGATGTGTGAAATTTGTTGGAGCTCTTTGACATGAGACATGTTGGTCCCGTGAATTCTGAATGAAATACTGTATTAGACAACATAAAACATTAACTGGGACTGAGTTTTCACACGCGTAACGTACGTGGCAATTTCTTGTAACTTACGTGACGGACACAAAAGGGTAAGACACATTCCCCTTTTTCGTTAATGTAGTCATGTGTGTTTCTTGATATCAGTCTACCTTTTCGGAAGATTTGTATTATGCAGTACTTCTATTTGGCGTAAGACCTCATTTAGGATCCGCCCGCCATTACCCCCCGAAATAGTGCCCTTGAAAATACCGTTTTGGTGTGATGTGTGAATTTTTATGGAGCTCGTTGACATGGGACATGTTGCTCCCGTGAATTTTGAATGAACTACTGCATTAGACAACATAAAACATCTAACGGGATTGAGTTTTGACACGCTTAACTTACGTGGCATTTTCTTGTAACTTACGTGACGGACACAAAAAGGTAACACACATTCCACTTTGTCGTTAACCTAATGATGTGTGTTTCGTGATATCAGTCTATATTTCGTGAAGATTTGTGTTATGCAGTACTTCTATTTGGCGTAAGACCACATAAAGGATCCGCCGGCAATTACCCTCTGAAAGAGTGCCCTTGAAAATACCGTCTTGGTGTGATGTGTGAATTTTTATGGAGCTGTTTCACAAGGGACATGTTGGACCCGCGAATTCTGAATGTACTACTCTATTAGAAAATATAAAACATCAAATGGGAATGAGTTTTCACAGACGTAACTTACGTGGCATTTTCTTGTAACTTACGTGACGGACACAATATGGTAAATATCATTCCCCTTTGTGTTTAATCTAGTTATGTGTGTATATTTATATCAGTATAGCTTTCGTGAAGATGTGTAACATGCAGTACTTCTATTTGGGGTAAGACCACATGAAGGATTCGCCGGTAATTACCCACCGAAATAGTGCCCTTGAAAATACCGTTTTGGTGTGATGTGTGAAATTTTGTGGAGCTCGTTGACATGGGACATGTTGCTCCCGTGAATTTTTAATGAACTACTGCATTAGACAACATAAAACATCTAACGGGATTGAGTTTTGACACGCATAACTTACGTGGCATTTTCTTGTAACTTACGTGACGGACACAAAAAGGTAACACACATTCCACTTTGTCGTTAACCTAATGATGTGTGTTTCGTGATATCAATCTATATTTCGTGAAGATTTGTGTCATGCAGTACTTCTATTTGGCGTAAGACCACTTAAAGGATCCGCCGGCAATTACCCTCCGAAAGAGTGCCCTTGAAAATACCGTCTTGGTGTGATGTGTGAATTTTTATGGAGCTGTTTCACACGGGACATGTTGGACCCGCGAATTCTGAATGTACTACTCTATTAGAAAATATAAAACATCAAATGGGAATGAGTTTTCACAGGCGTAACTTACGTGGCATTTTCTTGTAACTTACGTGACGGACACAATATGGTAAATATCATTCCACTTTGTGTTTAATCTAGTTATGTGTGTATATTTATATCAGTATACCTTTCGTGAAGATGTGTAACATGCAGTACTTCTATTTGGGGTAAGACCACATGAAGGATTCGCCGGTAATTACCCACCGAAATAGTGCCCTTGAAAATACCGTTTTGGTGTGATGTGTGAAATTTTGTGGAGCTCTTTGACATGAGACATGTTGGTCCCGTGAATTCTGAATTAAATACTGTATTAGACAACATAAAACATTAAATGGGACTGAGTTTTCACACGCGTAACTTACGTGGCATTTTCTTGTAACTTACGTGACGGACATAAAAGGGTAAGACACATTCCCCTTTTTCGTTAATGTTGTCATGTGTGTTTCTTGATATCAGTCTACCTTTTCGGAAGATTTGTATTATGCAGTACTTCTATTTGGCGTAAGACCTCATTTAGGATCCGCCCGGCATTACCCCCCGAAATAGTGCACTTGAAAATACCGTTTTGGTGTGATGTGTGAATTTTTATGGAGCTCGTTGACATGGGACATGTTGCTCCCGTGAATTTTGAATGAACTACTGCATTAGACAACATCAAACATCTAACGGGATTGAGTTTTGAAACGCGTAACTTACGTGGCATTTTCTTGTAACTTACGTGACGGACACAAAAAGGTAACACACATTCCACTTTGTCGTTAACCTAATGATGTGTGTTTCGTGATATCAGTCTATATTTCGTGAAGATTTGTGTCATGCAGTACTTCTATTTGGCGTAAGACCACATAAAGGATCCGCCGGCAATTACCCTCCGAAAGTGTGCCCTTGAAAATACCGTCTTGGTGTGATGTGTGAATTTTTGTGGAGCTCTTTGACATGAGACATGTTGGTCCCGTGAATTCTGAATGAAATACTGTATTAGACAACATAAAACATTAAATGGGACTGAGTTTTCACACGCGTAACTTACGTAGCATTTTCTTGTAACTTACGTGACGGACACAAAAGTGTAAGACACATTCCCCTTTTTCGTTAATGTAGTCATGTGTGTTTCTTGATATCAGTCTACCTTTTCGGAAGATTTGTATTATGCAGTACTTCTATTTGGCGTAAGACCTCATTTAGGATCCGCCCGCCATTACCCCCCGAAATAGTGCCCTTGAAAATACCGTTTTGGTGTGATGTGTGAATTTTTATGGAGCTCGTTGACATGGGACATGTTACTCCCGTGAATTTTGAATGAACTACACCATTAGACAACATAAAACATCTAACGGGATTGAGTTTTGACACGCGTAACTTACGTGGCATTTTCTTGTAACTTACGTGACGGACACAAAAAGGTAACACACATTCCACTTTGTCGTTAACCTAATGATGTGTGTTTCGTGATATCAGTCTATATTTCGTGAAGATTTGTGTCATGCAGTACTTCTATTTGGCGTAAGACCACTTAAAGGATCCGCCGGCAATTACCCTCCGAAAGAGTGCCCTTGAAAATACCGTCTTGGTGTGATGTGTGAATTTTTATGGAGCTGTTTCACATGGGACATGTTGGACCCGCGAATTCTGAATGTACTACTCTATTAGAAAATATAAAACATCAAATGGGAATGAGTTTTCACAGGCGTAACTTACGTGGCATTTTCTTGTAACTTACGTGACGGACACAATATGGTAAATATCATTCCCCTTTGTGTTTAATCTAGTTATGTGTGTATATTTACATCAGTATAGCTTTCGTGAAGATGTGTAACATGCAGTACTTCTATTTGGGGTAAGACCACATGAAGGATTCGCCGGTAATTACCCACCGAAATAGTGCCCTTGAAAATACCGTTTTGGTGTGATGTGTGAAATTTTGTGGAGCTCTTTGACATGAGACATGTTGGTCCCGTGAATTCTGAATTAAATACTGTATTAGACAACATAAAACATTAACTGGGACTGAGTTTTCACACGTGTAACGTACGTGGCATTTTCTTGTAACTTACGTGACGGACACAAAAGGGTAAGACACATTCCCCTTTTTCGTTAATGTAGTCATGTGTGTTTCTTGATATCAGTCTACCTTTTCGGAAGATTTGTATTATGCAGTACTTCTATTTGGCGTAAGACCTCATTTAGGATCCGCCCGCCATTACCCCCCGAAATAGTGCCCTTGAAAATACCGTTTTGGTGTGATGTGTGAATTTTTATGGAGCTCGTTGACATGGGACATGTTGCTCCCGTGAATTTTGAATGAACTACTGCATTAGACAACATAAAACATCTAACGGGATTGAGTTTTGACACGCTTAACTTACGTGGCATTTTCTTGTAACTTACGTGACGGACACAAAAAGGTAACACACATTCCACTTTGTCGTTAACCTAATGATGTGTGTTTCGTGATATCAGTCTATATTTCGTGAAGAATTGTGTCATGCAGTACTTCTATTTGGGGTAAGACCACATGAAGGATTCGCCGGTAATTACCCACCGAAATAGTGCGCTTCAAAATACCGTTTTGTTGAGATGTGTGAAATTTGTTGGAGCTCTTTGACATGAGACATGTTGGTCCCGTGAATTCTGAATGAAATACTGTATTAGACAACATAAAACATTAAATGGGACTGAGTTTTCACACGCGTAACTTACGTAGCATTTTCTTGTAACTTACGTGACGGACACAAAAGTGTAAGACACATTCCCCTTTTTCGTTAATGTAGTCATGTGTGTTTCTTGATATCAGTCTACCTTTTCGGAAGATTTGTATTATGCAGTACTTCTATTTGGCGTAAGACCTCATTTAGGATCCGCCCGCCATTACCCCCCGAAATAGTGCCCTTGAAAATACCGTTTTGGTGTGATGTGTGAATTTTTATGGAGCTCGTTGACATGGGACATGTTACTCCCGTGAATTTTGAATGAACTACAGCATTAGACAACATAAAACATCTAACGGGATTGAGTTTTGACACGCGTAACTTACGTGGCATTTTCTTGTAACTTACGTGACGGACACAAAAAGGTAACACACATTCCACTTTGTCGTTAACCTAATGATGTGTGTTTCGTGATATCAGTCTATATTTCGTGAAGATTTGTGTCATGCAGTACTTCTATTTGGCGTAAGACCACTTAAAGGATCCGCCGGCAATTACCCTCCGAAAGAGTGCCCTTGAAAATACCGTCTTGGTGTGATGTGTGAATTTTTATGGAGCTGTTTCACATGGGACATGTTGGACCCGCGAATTCTGAATGTACTACTCTATTAGAAAATATAAAACATCAAATGGGAATGAGTTTTCACAGGCGTAACTTACGTGGCATTTTCTTGTAACTTACGTGACGGACACAATATGGTAAATATCATTCCCCTTTGTGTTTAATCTAGTTATGTGTGTATATTTACATCAGTATAGCTTTCGTGAAGATGTGTAACATGCAGTACTTCTATTTGGGGTAAGACCACATGAAGGATTCGCCGGTAATTACCCACCGAAATAGTGCCCTTGAAAATACCGTTTTGGTGTGATGTGTGAAATTTTGTGGAGCTCTTTGACATGAGACATGTTGGTCCCGTGAATTCTGAATTAAATACTGTATTAGACAACATAAAACATTAACTGGGACTGAGTTTTCACACGCGTAACGTACGTGGCATTTTCTTGTAACTTACGTGACGGACACAAAAGGGTAAGACACATTCCCCTTTTTCGTTAATGTAGTCATGTGTGTTTCTTGATATCAGTCTACCTTTTCGGAAGATTTGTATTATGCAGTACTTCTATTTGGCGTAAGACCTCATTTAGGATCCGCCCGCCATTACCCCCCGAAATAGTGCCCTTGAAAATACCGTTTTGGTGTGATGTGTGAATTTTTATGGAGCTCGTTGACATGGGACATGTTGCTCCCGTGAATTTTGAATGAACTACTGCATTAGACAACATAAAACATCTAACGGGATTGAGTTTTGACACGCTTAACTTACGTGGCATTTTCTTGTAACTTACGTGACGGACACAAAAAGGTAACACACATTCCACTTTGTCGTTAACCTAATGATGTGTGTTTCGTGATATCAGTCTATATTTCGTGAAGAATTGTGTCATGCAGTACTTCTATTTGGGGTAAGACCACATGAAGGATTCGCCGGTAATTACCCACCGAAATAGTGCCCTTCAAAATACCGTTTTGTTGAGATGTGTGAAATTTGTTGGAGCTCTTTGACATGAGACATGTTGGTCCCGTGAATTCTGAATGAAATACTGTATTAGACAACATAAAACATTAAATGGGACTGAGTTTTCACACGCGTAACTTACGTAGCATTTTCTTGTAACTTACGTGACGGACACAAAAGTGTAAGACACATTCCCCTTTTTCGTTAATGTAGTCATGTGTGTTTCTTGATATCAGTCTACCTTTTCGGAAGATTTGTATTATGCAGTACTTCTATTTGGCGTAAGACCTCATTTAGGATCCGCCCGCCATTACCCCCCGAAATAGTGCCCTTGAAAATACCGTTTTGGTGTGATGTGTGAATTTTTATGGAGCTCGTTGACATGGGACATGTTACTCCCGTGAATTTTGAATGAACTACAGCATTAGACAACATAAAACATCTAACGGGATTGAGTTTTGACACGCGTAACTTACGTGGCATTTTCTTGTAACTTACGTGACGGACACAAAAAGGTAACACACATTCCACTTTGTCGTTAACCTAATGATGTGTGTTTCGTGATATCAGTCTATATTTCGTGAAGATTTGTGTCATGCAGTACTTCTATTTGGCGTAAGACCACTTAAAGGATCCGCCGGCAATTACCCTCCGAAAGAGTGCCCTTGAAAATACCGTCTTGGTGTGATGTGTGAATTTTTATGGAGCTGTTTCACATGGGACATGTTGGACCCGCGAATTCTGAATGTACTACTCTATTAGAAAATATAAAACATCAAATGGGAATGAGTTTTCACAGGCGTAACTTACGTGGCATTTTCTTGTAACTTACGTGACGGACACAATATGGTAAATATCATTCCCCTTTGTGTTTAATCTAGTTATGTGTGTATATTTACATCAGTATAGCTTTCGTGAAGATGTGTAACATGCAGTACTTCTATTTGGAGTATGACCACATGAAGGATTCGCCGGTAATTACCCACCGAAATAGTGCCCTTGAAAATACCGTTTTGGTGTGATGTGTGAAATTTTGTGGAGCTCTTTGACATGAGACATGTTGGTCCCGTGAATTCTGAATTAAATACTGTATTAGACAACATAAAACATTAAATGGGACTGAGTTTTCACACGCGTAACTTACGTGGCATTTTCTTGTAACTTACATGACGGACACAAAAGGGTAAGACACATTCCCCTTTTTCGTTAATGTAGTCATGTGTATTTCTTGATATCAGTCTACCTTTTCGGAAGATTTGTATTATGCAGTACTACTATTTGGCGTAAGACCTCATTTAGGATCCGCCCGCCATTACCCCCCGAATTAGTGCCCTTGAAAATACCGTTTTGGTGTGATGTGTGAATTTTTATGGAGCTCGTTGACATGGGACATGTTGCTCCCGTGAATTTTGAATGAACTATTGCATTAGACAACATAAAACATCTAACGGGATTGAGTTTTGACACGCGTAACTTACGTGGCATTTTCTTGTAACTTACGTGACGGACACAAAAAGGTAACACACATTCCACTTTGTCGTTAACCTAATGATGTGTGTTTCGTGATATCAATCTATATTTCGTGAAGATTTGTGTCATGCAGTACTTCTATTTGGCGTAAGACCACTTAAAGGATCCGCCGGCAATTACCCTCCGAAAGAGTGCCCTTGAAAATACCGTCTTGGTGTGATGTGTGAATTTTTATGGAGCTGTTTCACATGGGACATGTTGGACCCGCGAATTCTGAATGTACTACTCTATTAGAAAATATAAAACATCAAATGGGAATGAGTTTTCACAGGCGTAACTTGCGTGGCATTTTCTTGTAACATACGTGACGGACACAATATGGTAAATATAATTCCCCTTTGTGTTTAATCTAGTTATGTGTGTATATTTATATCAGTATAGCTTTCGTGAAGATTTGTACATGCAGTACTTCTATTTGGGGTAAGACCACATGAAGGATTCGCCGGTAATTACCCACCGAAATAGTGCCCTTGAAAATACCGTTTTGGTGTGATGTGTGAAATTTGTTGGAGCTCTTTGACATGAGACATGTTGGTTCCGTGAATTCTGAATGAAATACTGTATTAGACAACATAAAACATTAAATGGGACTGAGTTTTCACACGCGTAACTTACGTGGCATTTTCTTGTAACTTACGTGACGGACACAAAAGGGTAAGACACATTCCCCTTTTTCGTTAATGTAGTCATGTGTGTTTCTTGATATCAGTCTACCTTTTCGGAAGATTTGTATTATGCAGTACTTCTATTTGGCGTAAGACCTCATTTAGGATCCGCCCGCCATTACCCCCCGAAATAATGCCCTTGAAAATACCGTTTTGGTGTGATGTGTGAATATGTATGGAGCTCGTTGACATGGGACATGTTGCTCCCGTGAATTTTTAATGAACTACTGCATTAGACAACATAAAACATCTAACGGGATTGAGTTTTGACACGCATAACTTACGTGGCATTTTCTTGTAACTTACGTGACGGACACAAAAAGGTAACACACATTCCACTTTGTCTTTAACCTAATGATGTGTGTTTCGTGATATCAATCTATATTTCGTGAAGATTTGTGTCATGCAGTACTTCTATTTGGCGTAAGACCACTTAAAGGATCCGCCGGCAATTACCCTCCGAAAGAGTGCCCTTGAAAATACCGTCTTGGTGTGATGTGTGAATTTTTATGGAGCTGTTTCACACGGGACATGTTGGAACCGCGAATTCTGAATGTACTACTCTATTAGAAAATATAAAACATCAAATGGGAATGAGTTTTCACAGGCGTAACTTACGTGGCATTTTCTTGTAACTTACGTGACGGACACAATATGGTAAATATCATTCCCCTTTGTGTTTAATCTAGTTATGTGTGTATATTTATATCAGTATAGCTTTCGTGAAGATGTGTAACATGCAGTACTTCTATTTGGGGTAAGACCACATGAAGGATTCGCCGGTAATTACCCACCGAAATAGTGCCCTTGAAAATACCGTTTTGGTGTGATGTGTGAAATTTTGTGGAGCTCGTTGACATGGGACATGTTGCTCCCGTGAATTTTTAATGAACTACTGCATTAGACAACATAAAACATCTAACGGGATTGAGTTTTGACACGCATAACTTACGTGGCATTTTCTTGTAACTTACGTGACGGACACAAAAAGGTAACACACATTCCACTTTGTCGTTAACCTAATGATGTGTGTTTCGTGATATCAATCTATATTTCGTGAAGATTTGTGTCATGCAGTACTTCTATTTGGCGTAAGACCACTTAAAGGATCCGCCGGCAATTACCCTCCGAAAGAGTGCCCTTGAAAATAATGTCTTGATGTGATGTTTGAATTTTTATGGAGCTGTTTCACACGGGACATGTTGGACCCGCGAATTCTGAATGTACTACTCTATTAGAAAATATAAAACATCAAATGGGAATGAGTTTTCACAGACGTAACTTACGTGGCATTTTCTTGTAACTTACGTGACGGACACAATATGGTAAATATCATTCCCCTTTGTGTTTAATCTAGTTATGTGTGTATATTTATATCAGTATAGCTTTCGTGAAGATGTGTATCATGCAGTACTTCTATTTGGGGTAAGACCACATGAAGGATTCGCCGGTAATTACCCACCGAAATAGTGCCCTTGAAAATACCGTTTTGGTGTGATGTGTGAAATTTTGTGGAGCTCTTTGACATGAGACATGTTGGTCCCGTGAATTCTGAATTAAATACTGTATTAGACAACATAAAACATTAAATGGGACTGAGTTTTCACACGCGTAACTTACGTGGCATTTTCTTGTAACTTACGTGACGGACACAAAAGGGTAAGACACATTCCCCTTTTTCGTTAATGTAGTCATGTGTATTTCTTGATATCAGTCTACCTTTTCGGAAGATTTGTATTATGCAGTACTACTATTTGGCGTAAGACCTCATTTAGGATCCGCCCGCCATTACCCCCCGAATTAGTGCCCTTGAAAATATCGTTTTGGTGTGATGTGTGAATTTTTATGGAGCTCGTTGACATGGGACATGTTGCTCCCGTGAATTTTGAATGAACTATTGCATTAGACAACATAAAACATCTAACGGGATTGAGTTTTGACACGCGTAACTTACATGGCATTTTCTTGTAACTTACGTGACGGACACAAAAAGGTAACACACATTCCACTTTGTCGTTAATCTAATGATGTGTGTTTCGTGATATCAGTCTATATTTCGTGAAGAATTGTGTCATGCAGTACTTCTATTTGGGGTAAGACCACATGAAGGATTCGCCGGTAATTACCCACCGAAATAGTGCCCTTCAAAATACCGTTTTGTTGAGATGTGTGAAATTTGTTGGAGCTCTTTGACATGAGACATGTTGGTCCCGTGAATTCTGAATGAAATACTGTATTAGACAACATAAAACATTAACTGGGACTGAGTTTTCACACGCGTAACGTACGTGGCAATTTCTTGTAACTTACGTGACGGACACAAAAGGGTAAGACACATTCCCCTTTTTCGTTAATGTAGTCATGTGTGTTTCTTGATATCAGTCTACCTTTTCGGAAGATTTGTATTATGCAGTACTTCTATTTGGCGTAAGACCTCATTTAGGATCCGCCCGCCATTACCCCCCGAAATAGTGCCCTTGAAAATACCGTTTTGGTGTGATGTGTGAATTTTTATGGAGCTCGTTGACATGGGACATGTTGCTCCCGTGAATTTTGAATGAACTACTGCATTAGACAACATAAAACATCTAACGGGATTGAGTTTTGACACGCTTAACTTACGTGGCATTTTCTTGTAACTTACGTGACGGACACAAAAAGGTAACACACATTCCACTTTGTCGTTAACCTAATGATGTGTGTTTCGTGATATCAGTCTATATTTCGTGAAGATTTGTGTTATGCAGTACTTCTATTTGGCGTAAGACCACATAAAGGATCCGCCGGCAATTACCCTCTGAAAGAGTGCCCTTGAAAATACCGTCTTGGTGTGATGTGTGAATTTTTATGGAGCTGTTTCACAAGGGACATGTTGGACCCGCGAATTCTGAATGTACTACTCTATTAGAAAATATAAAACATCAAATGGGAATGAGTTTTCACAGACGTAACTTACGTGGCATTTTCTTGTAACTTACGTGACGGACACAATATGGTAAATATCATTCCCCTTTGTGTTTAATCTAGTTATGTGTGTATATTTATATCAGTATAGCTTTCGTGAAGATGTGTAACATGCAGTACTTCTATTTGGGGTAAGACCACATGAAGGATTCGCCGGTAATTACCCACCGAAATAGTGCCCTTGAAAATACCGTTTTGGTGTGATGTGTGAAATTTTGTGGAGCTCGTTGACATGGGAAATGTTGCTCCCGTGAATTTTTAATGAACTACTGCATTAGACAACATAAAACATCTAACGGGATTGAGTTTTGACACGCATAACTTACGTGGCATTTTCTTGTAACTTACGTGACGGACACAAAAAGGTAACACACATTCCACTTTGTCGTTAACCTAATGATGTGTGTTTCGTGATATCAATCTATATTTCGTGAAGATTTGTGTCATGCAGTACTTCTATTTGGCGTAAGACCACTTAAAGGATCCGCCGGCAATTACCCTCCGAAAGAGTGCCCTTGAAAATACCGTCTTGGTGTGATGTGTGAATTTTTATGGAGCTGTTTCACACGGGACATGTTGGACCCGCGAATTCTGAATGTACTACTCTATTAGAAAATATAAAACATCAAATGGGAATGAGTTTTCACAGGCGTAACTTACGTGGCATTTTCTTGTAACTTACGTGACGGACACAATATGGTAAATATCATTCCACTTTGTGTTTAATCTAGTTATGTGTGTATATTTATATCAGTATAGCTTTCGTGAAGATGTGTAACATGCAGTACTTCTATTTGGGGTAAGACCACATGAAGGATTCGCCGGTAATTACCCACCGAAATAGTGCCCTTGAAAATACCGTTTTGGTGTGATGTGTGAAATTTTGTGGAGCTCTTTGACATGAGACATGTTGGTCCCGTGAATTCTGAATTAAATACTGTATTAGACAACATAAAACATTAAATGGGACTGAGTTTTCACACGCGTAACTTACGTGGCATTTTCTTGTAACTTACGTGACGGACACAAAAGGGTAAGACACATTCCCCTTTTTCGTTAATGTTGTCATGTGTGTTTCTTGATATCAGTCTACCTTTTCGGAAGATTTGTATTATGCAGTACTTCTATTTGGCGCAAGACCTCATTTAGGATCCGCCCGGCATTACCCCCCGAAATAGTGCACTTGAAAATACCGTTTTGGTGTGATGTGTGAATTTTTATGGAGCTCGTTGACATGGGACATGTTGCTCCCGTGAATTTTGAATGAACTACTGCATTAGACAACATCAAACATCTAACGGGATTGAGTTTTGAAACGCGTAACTTACGTGGCATTTTCTTGTAACTTACGTGACGGACACAAAAAGGTAACACACATTCCACTTTGTCGTTAACCTAATGATGTGTGTTTCGTGATATCAGTCTATATTTCGTGAAGATTTGTGTCATGCAGTACTTCTATTTGGCGTAAGACCACATAAAGGATCCGCCGGCAATTACCCTCCGAAAGTGTGCCCTTGAAAATACCGTCTTGGTGTGATGTGTGAATTTTTGTGGAGCTCTTTGACATGAGACATGTTGGTCCCGTGAATTCTGAATGAAATACTGTATTAGACAACATAAAACATTAACTGGGACTGAGTTTTCACACGCGTAACGTACGTGGCATTTTCTTGTAACTTACGTGACGGACACAAAAGGGTAAGACACATTCCCCTTTTTCGTTAATGTAGTCATGTGTGTTTCTTGATATCAGTCTACCTTTTCGGAAGATTTGTATTATGCAGTACTTCTATTTGGCGTAAGACCTCATTTAGGATCCGCCCGCCATTACCCCCCGAAATAGTGCCCTTGAAAATACCGTTTTGGTGTGATGTGTGAATTTTTATGGAGCTCGTTGACATGGGACATGTTGCTCCCGTGAATTTTGAATGAACTACTGCATTAGACAACATAAAACATCTAACGGGATTGAGTTTTGACACGCGTAACTTACGTGGCATTTTCTTGTAACTTACGTGACGGACACAAAAAGGTAACACACATTCCACTTTGTCGTTAACCTAATGATGTGTGTTTCGTGATATCAGTCTATATTTCGTGAAGATTTGTGTCATGCAGTACTTCTATTTGGCGTAAGACCACTTAAAGGATCCGCCGGCAATTACCCTCCGAAAGAGTGCCCTTGAAAATACCGTCTTGGTGTGATGTGTGAATTTTTATGGAGCTGTTTCACACGGGACATGTTGGAACCGCGAATTCTGAATGTACTACTCTATTAGAAAATATAAAACATCAAATGGGAATGAGTTTTCACAGGCGTAACTTACGTGGCATTTTCTTGTAACTTACGTGACGGACACAATATGGTAAATATCATTCCCCTTTGTGTTTAATCTAGTTATGTGTGTATATTTATATCAGTATAGCTTTCGTGAAGATGTGTAACATGCAGTACTTCTATTTGGGGTAAGACCACATGAAGGATTCGCCGGTAATTACCCACCGAAATAGTGCCCTTGAAAATACCGTCTTGGTGTGATGTGTGAATTTTTGTGGAGCTCTTTGACATGAGACATGTTGGTCCCGTGAATTCTGAATGAAATACTGTATTAGACAACATAAAACATTAAATGGGACTGAGTTTTCAGACGCGTAACTTACGTGGCATTTTCTTGTAACTTACGTGACGGACACAAAAGTGTAAGACACATTCCCCTTTTTCGTTAATGTAGTCATGTGTGTTTCTTGATATCAGTCTACCTTTTCGGAAGATTTGTATTATGCAGTACTTCTATTTGGCGTAAGACCTCATTTAGGATCCGCCCGCCATTACCCCCCGAAATAGTGCCCTTGAAAATACCGTTTTGGTGTGATGTGTGAATTTTTATGGAGCTCGTTGACATGGGACATGTTGCTCCCGTGAATTTTGAATGAACTACTGCATTAGACAACATAAAACATCTAACGGGATTGAGTTTTGACACGCATAACTTACGTGGCATTTTCTTGTAACTTACGTGACGGACACAAAAAGGTAACACACATTCCACTTTGTCGTTAACCTAATGATGTGTGTTTCGTGATATCAATCTATATTTCGTGAAGATTTGTGTCATGCAGTACTTCTATTTGGCGTAAGACCACTTAAAGGATCCGCCGGCAATTACCCTCCGAAAGAGTGCCCTTGAAAATACCGTCTTGGTGTGATGTGTGAATTTTTATGGAGCTGTTTCACACGGGACATGTTGGACCCGCGAATTCTGAATGTACTACTCTATTAGAAAATATAAAACATAAAATGGGAATGAGTTTTCACAGGCGTAACTTACGTGGCATTTTCTTGTAACTTACGTGACGGACACAATATGGTAAATATCATTCCCCTTTGTGTTTAATCTAGTTATGTGTGTGTATTTATATCAGTATAGCTTTCGTGAAGATGTGTAACATGCAGTACTTCTATTTGGGGTAAGACCACATGAAGGATTCGCCGGTAATTACCCACCGAAATAGTGCCCTTGAAAATACCGTTTTGGTGTGATGTGTGAAATTTTGTGGAGCTCTTTGACATGAGACATGTTGGTCCCGTGAATTCTGAATTAAATACTGTATTAGACAACATAAAACATTAAATGGGACTGAGTTTTCACACGCGTAACTTACGTGGCATTTTCTTGTAACTTACGTGACGGACACAAAAGGGTAAGACACATTCCCCTTTTTCGTTAATGTAGTCATGTGTATTTCTTGATATCAGTCTACCTTTTCGGAAGATTTGTATTATGCAGTACTACTATTTGGCGTAAGACCTAATTTAGGATCCGCCCGCCATTACCCCCCGAATTAGTGCCCTTGAAAATACCGTTTTGGTGTGATGTGTGAATTGTTATGGAGCTCGTTGGCATGGGACATGTTGCTCCCGTGAATTTTGAATGAACTATTGCATTAGACAACATAAAACATCTAACGGGATTGAGTTTTGACACGCGTAACTTACGTGGCATTTTCTTGTAACTTACGTGACGGACACAAAAAGGTAACACACATTCCACTTTGTCGTTAACCTAATGATGTGTGTTTCGTGATATCAGTCTATATTTCGTGAAGATTTGTGTCATGCAGTACTTCTATTTGGGGTAAGACCACACGAAGTAGTCGCCGGTAATTACCCACCGAAATAGTGCCCTTCAAAATACCATTTTGTTGAGATGTGTGAAATTTGTTGGAGCTCTTTGACATGAGACATGTTGGTCCCGTGAATTCTGAATGAAATACTGTATTAGACAACATAAAACATTAAATTGGACTGAGTTTTCACACGCGTAACTTACTTGCCATTTTCTTGTAACTTACGTGACGGACACAAAAGTGTAAGACACACTCCCCTTTTTCGTTAATGTAGTCATGTGTGTTTCTTGATATCAGTCTACCTTTTCGGAAGATTTGTATTATGCAGTACTTCTATTTGGCGTAAGACCTCATTTAGGATCAGCCCGCCATTACCCCCCGAAATAGTGCCCTTGAAAATACCGTTTTGGTGTGATGTGTGAATTTTTATGGAGCTCGTTGACATGGGACATGTTGCTCCCGTGAATTTTGAATGAACTACTGCATTAGACAACATAAAACATCTAACGGGATTGAGTTTTGACACGCGTAACTTACGTGGCATTTTCTTGTAACTTACGTGACGGACACAAAAAGGTAACACACATTCCACTTTGTCGTTAACCTAATGATGTGTGTTTCGTGATATCAGTCTATATTTCGTGAAGATTTGTGTCATGCAGTACTTCTATTTGTCGTAAAACCACTTAAAGGATCCGCCGGCAATTACCCTCCTAAAGAGTGCCCTTGAAAATACCGTCTTGGTGTGATGTGTGAATTTTTGTGGAGCTCTTTGACATGAGACATGTTGGTCCCGTGAATTCTGAATTAAATACTGTATTAGACAACATAAAACATTAAATGGGACTGAGTTTTCACACGCGTAACTTACGTGGCATTTTCTTGTAACTTACGTGACGGACACAAAAGGGTAAGACACATTCCCCTTTTTCGTTAATGTAGTCATGTGTGTTTCTTGATATCAGTCTACCTTTTCGGAAGATTTGTATTATGCAGTACTTGTATTTGGCGTAAGACCTCATTTACGATCCGCCCGCCATTACCCCCCGAAAGAGTGCCCTTGAAAATACCGTCTTGGTGTGATGTGTGAATTTTTATGGAGCTGTTTCACACGGGACATGTTGGACCCGCGAATTCTGAATGTACTACTGCAATAGAAAATATAAAACATCAAATGGGAATGAGTTTTCACAGGCGTAACTTACGTGGCATTTTCTTGTAACTTACGTGACGGACACAATATGGTAAATACCATTCCCCTTTGTGTTTAATCTACTTATGTGTGTATATTTATATCAGTATAGCTTTTGTGAAGATTTGTAACATGCAGTACTTCTATTTGGGGTAAGACCACATGAAGGATTCGCCGGTAATTACCCACCGAAATAGTGCCCTTGAAAATACTGTTTTGGTGTGACGTGTGAAATTTTGTGGAGCTCTTTGACATGAGACATGTTGGTCCCGTGAATTCTGAATGAAATACTGTATTAGACAACATAAAACATTAAATGGGACTGAGTTTTCACACGCGTAACTTACGGGGCATTTTCTTGTAACTTACGTGACGGACACAAAAGGGTAAGACACATTCCCCTTTTTCGTTAATGTATTCATGTGTGTTTCTTGATATCAGTCTACCTTTTCGGAAGATTTGTATTATGCAGTACTTCTATTTGGCGTAAGACCTCATTTAGGATCCGCCCGCCATTACCCCCCGAAACAGTGCCCTTAAAAATACCGTTTTGGTGTGATGTGTGAATTTTTATGGAGCTCGTTGAAATGGGACATGTTGCTCCCGTGAATTTTGAATGAACTACTGCATTAGACAACATAAAACATCTAACGGGATTGAGTTTTGACACGCGTAACTTACGTGGCATTTTCTTGTAACTTACGTGACGGACACAAAAAGGTAACACACATTCCACTTTGTCGTTAATCTAATGATGTGTGTTTCGTGATATCAGTCTATATTTCGTGAAGATTTGTGTCATGCAGTACTTCTATTTGGTGTAAGACCACATAAAGGATCCGCCGGCAATTACCCTCCGAAAGAGTGCCCTTGAAAATACCGTCTTGGTGTGATGTGTGAATTTTTATGGAGCTGTTTCACATGGGACATGTTGGACCCGCGAATTCTGAATGTACTACTCTATTAGAAAATGTAAAACATCAAATGGGAATGAGTTTTCACAGGCGTAACTTACGTGGCATTTTCTTGTAACTTACGTGACGGACACAATATGGTAAATATCATTCCCCTTTGTGTTTAATCTAGTTTTGTGTGTATATTTATATCAGTATAGCTTTCGTGAAGATTTGTAACATGCAGTACTTCTATTTGGGGTAAGACCACATGAAGGATTCGCCGGTAATTACCCACCGAAATAGCGCCCTTGAAAATACCGTTTTTGTGTGATGTGTGAAATTTTGTGGAGCTCTTTGACATGAGACATGTTGGTCCCGTGAATTCTGAATGAAATACTGTATTAGACAACATAAAACATTAAATGGGACTGAGTTTTCACACGCGTAACTTACGTGGCATTTTCTTGTAACTTACGTGACGGACACAAAAGGGTAAGACACATTCCCCTTTTTCGTTAATGTAGTCATGTGTGTTTCTTGATATCAGTCTACCTTTTAGGAAGATTTGTTTTATGCAGTACTACTATTTGGCGTAAGACCTCATTTAGGATCCGCCCGCCATTACCCCCCGAAATAGTGCCCTTGAAAATACCGTTTTGGTGTGATGTGTGAATTTGTATGGAGCTCGTTGACATGGGACATGTTGCTCCCGTGAATTTTGAATGAACTATTGCATTAGACAACATAAAACATCTAACGGGATTGAGTTTTGACACGCGTAACTTACGTGGCATTTTCTTGTAACTTACGTGACGGACACAAAAAGGTAACACACATTCCACTTTGTCGTTAACCTAATGATGTGTGTTTCGTGATATCAGTCTATATGTCGTGAAGATTTGTGTCATGCAGTACTTCTATTTGGCGTAAGACCACATAAAGGATCCGCCGGCAATTACCCTCCGAAAGAGTGCCCTTGAAAATACCGTCTTGGTGTGATGTGTGAATTTTTATGGAGCTGTTTCACATGGGACATGTTGGACCCGCGAATTCTGAATGTACTACTGCATTAGAAAATATAAAACATCAAATGGGAATGAGTTTATTGGTATAGGATTATATAGAATATTCTACAGGGCTTCCGAAAAAGTGCAATTTATTTTTGAGAAATGATTTTGTTTACAAAATTCACCTGTTCTGATATAAGTGCATTTGAATAGTCAGATTTCCCGGTGTGATTGTAGAATCTGTTGAAAGTAAAATGGTACTTTGGTAGCTGACTTTACTAAGCGGAAGGGTATTTGATAGCAATTTGGCTAGTTGACCCTTTATCCGGATTACTGCCTGCATCCATTCGTAAATATTGACGGGTGTCACACATACATGCATTTTACGAGAGCTAGAAATATTAGATTTTGACTAAACTCGGCGAGCCTGTCAATCTGATAATATTAATCGCAGGTGAGAAGTTTAAGAAACTTTATATATCACGTTTTCTTATAATCACACAAAACGTTAACATGGTCGCCAATGGGAAAACTAGTAGTGTGCTGAGCCCATAAGCTACGTCTGTGTACCCCTCGCAACGCCAGCTTATGCTGCGTATCGTTTCTGGTGATCGCCTTAGTCAAGAACATCGACCTCTTCTTCATGTACGATCTTACCATCAACCAGTGGGGTGATGTCGTTTGCCGTGTCAAGTTGCGCTACCAGGGTTATTTTTATAACTAGGTCTTACACAATCTGGTTTTACCTCGTTGTCTCAAGCATCATTCCGAGCTGTGTCATGTTTTTAACTGGGCCATGCTACAAACACTGCGGCGGAAATTGATGCAAACAGCCACGCGAGACTCAGTTACGTGCACGATAATCTTGTGCCTGGGCGTGTCGTTCGCATTCATCGTGTGTGTCATTCCCGGTTATATGTTCTATGTCGTCTATAATATTAGGCCGTTGGCGCTCCCGTCTCGTTTCGGTGTGTTTTCGACCCTGGATATCCTGCGATACGCCAGCAACTTCTTCCTCTACAGTTTGACGAATGCTCACTTCCGGCGGGAGTTGCTCGCGTTGTATCGCAATTACATTCAGCGTGGATATGCAGCAGCGGCCGTCATTCGCAGGACGGCTAGGCGAGTGGTAGAACCACCTAACAGACCGATTTAAATGGGCCCCCTACACACACCCAAATGTTATACCATTAGAAAGCCCTGCATCTCCCCGTCATAACCAGGCCTATCGCATAGTTGCCAAATGGTGCAGTAAGCGTGAATCCAAGGTCAAACAAGGTCCTCATCAAACGATCAATTTTAGAAATTGGACGCTTCCGAAAACTTCTTAATATTATAATGGCTATCTAGCTACTTTATTTAACTAGAAACTGGCCAAGTCAAATATTGTTGGAAAGCGTATTGTCGCACCTTTAAGACATTGTACGATATGATGCTGTATCCAGGATTGTTAAGAGTTACGACAAGGTCAAACAAGGTCACCCATCAAATGACGAATATTCGAAAGTTTACAATGCCGCGAACAACATAAAGTTACACCGACTGTGTTTCTACTTCACGACTACGGACAAATCATACACTGTTTGAAAGGACAATTTATCCTCGTCAAAACGCTGTGTGATATGGTGCTGTGAGATGAAGCAGTTTCTGTGGAGTGGCGTTCAAACAGGGTCACCGTCAATTGATGAATGTTAGAAATTGCGCCATCCCGCAAGCTTTACAAAATCTTAAAGGGAATAAAAACATATATTGCTTGAATTCATGTCATATTACATCCTGCTATCTATTTCCACGTCCACCAACCCCAAAAAAAAATCAATGAATTAGAAATTCCACATTTTATGCAGTGCATCCGGACATTTTCGAATATGCATATTTTTGGCGCGCTTTTCGGGATGCCGAGATGTGACGTCACTTATGACACACACTCGCATCATGCCGACCCTTTCCATGCATTCAGAGCATGTTTACAAGTATAGCTTTTGGGTCGAAACGAGCGTCAGAATGAGTTATTGTGCAATATTCCGACGTAATACAAATACTAGTCATCATAGAGCAACAAGCAGTTATCTTATGGTTCCACATGAATCGAATTTTATTCAAAACAATGAATGCGAATGGGCCTACAAGTCGACTAGGTTTCGCCGAGCTTGGGTTCGTTTTCAGAATAATTATATCGAATGCAACCACCGGGAGATAATCTACACCAATAAACATACATAGCAAACATAAATTGTATCCAACTACATAAAGTAACGTGTATAATCTCATAATATCACTAGAATATCGATATATGAAGGAGTTGTACAATTTATCATAACAACTTAAATCATTCAGGGCGTTTCCGCTGGTCCCAATAGCTCAGTGGGTATTCGCGTTTGTTACTTGTCGTTTATTTTACAATCGGGCGACGCAGGTTCAATCCTGACAGCATGGAAACTTTTGATTTTCTTTACACTTGTTTTGTTTATGTTTTCACGAAGTAATATAAACAAAATCATTTTATACTATAATGCACTGTTTGTAAATAATTTTTATTTTTGTAGTAATTATTTATTCGCCACAAAAATGAAAATATGGTCATTATATAACGATGTTTCTAAATTTTATTTATCCAAACAAATATAATGTAATGTCTATATAATTTATTAATTGTAAATATATTGTACGATAATATATTGTAATTATATATGTGAAAACAGATTGAGATCGAAAATTTAAACAACCACCAAAGTGGTTATAAAATTTTCGCGAGGTTAACCCCAACTTTGTTCTCTAGCTGACCTAATTAGATATTTTTACCCGCTAGATGGCGCCATCATGTGACGTAGTACTCCGATTCTCCACTAGGGGGCGTTACGCCGGAAGTGACGTCTTACCGGAAGTTACTTGACTGTCATGGCAGCCTCTACTAGGGACGCTACGTCGGAAGTGACGCCGCACCGGAAGTTACTTGAATGCCATGGCGACCTGACATGGCGGACTCTATGCTTCCGATATTCCCAGAAGTGTGTCAACGAGTAGAGATCTATCATGTCCGATAGATGGCAATACTCTGACTAATTACATTGTTGTCCGTTGAGTGGCGTTGGGAATCATGATGGTCACCTCTTTGAATGAAGTCCTGTCAGGTGGTTGTCCTTATATGTTATTGACATAGTCGTTTTCGCTCATAGCAGTTTTCAAATTTGCTTGCTACGACAGACTCTACTAGGGACGCTACGTCGGAAGTAACGTCGCACCGGAAGTTACTTGACTGTCCCGGAAGTGTGTCAACGAATAGAGATCTATCATGGTCAGTAGATGGTAATACTCTGACTAATTACATTGGTGTCCGTTGAGTGGTGTCGGTCTGAGGACACTGTCGTTTCAAGTTGTCTCGACGTGTGAAATGTCTCTTGCAATATGGGTACTGAAAGGCTGCACGTGATGATGATGATGATATAGGCTTGTTGGTAGCTGGTAGACTAGTCCATAAGCTCATGATGTACGTGTTTACTGTTCAAATGTAAACAACGGAATGGTTCTTGGAACACGTAGTCTCATGCGGTGTCTCGTCCGTAGTCTCGTGCGCTAAGTTTGTTAGAGATGTCACGCGATAACCCGTCGAACTGCCTGAAAGCGGTGAGATGTCACGCGATAACACGTCGAATTGCCTGAAAGGGGAGGGGTTTTATGCCATAACCCGTCTATTTGCCTGAAAGAGGAGGGATGTCATGCAACAACCCGTCCATCTCTATCCCTCCTCCTCCCCACTTTTGAGGGATTTGACACAATAACCCGTCTATTTGCTCCCTTTTGAGGGAATCTCACGCGATAACACGTCGAATTGCCTGAAAGCAGTGAGATGTCACACGATAACTCGTCGAATTGCCTGAAAGTGGAGGGGTTTGACGCGATATAAGTTCAATTCGTGCCGCTTGTTGGTCAAAGCATAGTGTTTCGTTTGTACAACTAGTTGTTCTGAGTTCAATTCGTACCACGTGTTCGGCTAAGTTTGTGTTTCGTTTGTACAACTAGTTGGTCTGAGTTCAATTCGTGCCGCGTGTTGGTCAAAGCATAGTGTTTCGTTTGTGCAACCAGTTGGTCTGAGTTAAATTCGTGCAGCGTGTTGGTCAAAGCATAGTGTTTCGTTTGTACAACTAGTTGGTTTTAGTTCAATTTGTGCAGCGCGTTGGTCAAAGCATAGTGTTTCGTTTGTACAACTTGTGTCTATAGTTTGATTCGTGCGACGTATTGGTCAAAATGACTGCACGTACCATGACGTCACTCACTGATCATGACGTCACATGATGAAATTACATTCAAGTGCGCAAGTTGAAAACGATGGCTAACCAAAGCACTACCTGTTTAACCAACTCACCTCGTACACAACATTACTGCGCGTATTATGACGTCACTTACACTGAACTACACATACATAACTGGCTGTCATCTCTACTGAACAATACACAGACATAAGTGACTGTCATATCTGTGTCATCCGTAGTCTCGTGTGATGTGCCATCCGTAGTCTCGTGACGTATCTCTTGTCTCGTCCGTACTCTCATGTGATGTGTCATCCGTAGTCTCGTGTGATGTGTCATCCGTAGTCTCGTGGCATATCTCTTGTCTCGTCCGTACTCTCGTGTGATGTGTCATCCGTAGTCTCGTGTGATGTATCATCCGTAGTCTCGTGGCGTATCTCGTCCAAAGTCTCGTCTCTTGTCTCGTCCGTACTCTCGTGTTGTGTGTCATCCGTAGTCTCGTGGCATATCTCTTGTCTCGTCCGTACTCTCGTGTGATGTGTCATCCATAGTCTCGTCTCTTGTCTCGTCGGTACTCTCGCGTGATGTGTCATCCGTAGTCTCATGGCGTATCTCGTCCATAGTTCCTCGTCTCTTGTCTCGTGCGTACTCTCGTGTGGTGTGTCATCCGTAGTCTCGTGGCATATCTCTTGTCTCGTCCGTACTCTCGTGTGATGTGTCATCCGTAGTCTCGCGGCGTATCTCGTCCATAGTCTCGTGTCTTGTCTCGTCCGTACTCTCGTGTGATGTGTCATCCGTAGTCTCATGGCGTATCTCGTCCATAGTCTCTTCTCTTGTCTCGTCCGTACTCTCATAGTCTCGTCTCCTGTCTCGTCCGTACTCTCATGTGATGTGTCATCTGTAGTCTCGTGGCATATCTCTTGTCTCGTCCGTACTCTCGTGTGATGTGTCATCCATAGTCTCGTGGCATATCTCTAGTCTCGTCCGTACTCTCGTGTGATGTGTCATCCATATTCTCGTCTCTTGTCTCGTCGGTACTCTCGTGTGATGTGTCATCCATAGTCTCGTGGCATATATCGTCCATAGTCTCGTGTGATGTGTCATCTGTAGTCTCGTGTGATGTGTCATCCATAGTCTCGTGGCATATATCGTCCATAGTCTGGTCTCTTATCTCGTCGGTACTCTCATGTGATGTGTCATCCGTAGTCTCGTGTGATGTGTCATCCGTAGTCTCATCCCTAGCCCTCCTCCTCCTCCTCGCTTGTTAGCGTTTCAGCGCGGTAGATTGGTAAATCTCATCTGTAGTCTCGTGCAATGTGTCATCCATAGTCTCGTCCCTTGTCTCGTCCGTACTCTCGTGTGATGTGTCATCCATAGTCTCGTGGCATATCTCGGACATAGTCTCGTCTCTTGTCTCGTCGGTACTCTCATGTGATGTGTCATCCGTAGTCTCGTGTGATGTGTCATCCATAGTCTCATCTCTAGCCCTCCTCCTCCTCCTCGCTTTTAACGTTTCAGCGCGGTAGATTGGTAAATCTCATCTGTAGTCTCGTGCAATGTGTCATCCATAGTCTCGTCTCTTGTCCCGTCCGTTCTCTCGTGTGATGTGACATCCGTAGTCTCGTCTCTTGTCTCGTTCGTATGCTCGTGTGATGTGTCATCCATAGTCTCGTCTCTTGTCTCGTCCATAGTCTCTTCTCTTGTCTCGTCCGTACTCTCATGTGATGTGTCATCCGTAGTCTCGTGGCATATCTCTTGTCTCGTCCGTACTCTCGTGTGATATGTCAGCCATAGTCTCGTCTCTTGTCTCGTCGGTACTCTCGTGTGATGTGTCATCCATAGTTTCGTCTCTTGTTTCGTTTGTACAACTCGTGTCTATAGTTTGATTCGTGCGGCGTGTTGGTCAAAATGACTGCACGTACCACGACGTCACTCATTGACCATGACGTGACGTGATGAAATTACATTCAAGTGCGCTAGTTCAAAACGATGGATAACCAAAGTACTACCTGTTCAACCAACTTATCTCTCGCACAACATTACTGCGCGTATCATGACGTCACTCACACTGAACTACACATACATAACTGACTAACGTCTCTACTGAACTATACACATATATAACTGGCTAACGTCTCTGTACTGAACTACACACATATATAAACGAATAATGTTTTACTGAACTACACACCGACATAACAGGCTAACATCTCTGTACTGAACTACACACAAACATAACTGGCTATCATCTCTGTACTGAACTACACACAGACATAACTGGCTAACATTTCTGTACTGAACTACACACAGACATAACTGGCTATCATCTCTGTACTGAACTACACACAGACATAACTGGCTATCATCTCTGTACTGAACTACACACACACACACACACACACACACACACACACACACACACACACACACACACACACACACACACACACACATAAGTGGTTAACATCTCTGTACTGAACTACACAGACATAAGTGGCTATCATCTCTGTACTGAACTACACACACACACACACACACACACACACACACACACACACACACACACACACACACACACACACACACACACACACACTCACACACACACACACACACACTCACACACACACACACACACACACACACAAACACACATAAGTGGTTAACATCTCTGTACTGAACTACACAGTCATAACTGGCTATCATCATTAGTATGTATGTGGCGGGGGCCCCCGTGCACAAGTAACATCAAAGGAACATCAAAGGGGTTTGACCTTCTTATCAGATCTTAGCACATACTAATAAAACATTACCTTACTAATAAAAAGTCCTATTATCTAAAGTTAGCACATTACTAATAAAAAGTACATCAAAGACTTATCTTATCGTAATTACCTTTGATTGACAGGTAATTACCTTTCATTGACAGGACCACCCACCGCGGTAGGCACTTGTTCTAAGTACAGTGGGGCTGCCCTCTAGCGGCGATGTGTGCTGTATGTGTGCTCTCCGCCCCCTAGTGGTATTGTTAGGACATAACCGTTATATTTCCACCAGCCAGGTGTTCCAAGTACTTACGTGGATTGAAGGTATCAGTAAAACCACTACATAACCACTACATAATAGCCTTATGCGTATAACCACTGTATAAACGCCCTACGGTTATAACCGTTAAATAACCATATTTCAGCACCACTACATAATAGCCCTATGCGTATAACCACTGTATAAACGCCCTACGGTTATAACCGTTAAATAACCATATTTCAGCTGTGTGACACGGCGGCTGTAAATCTGACGTTGGTGCCGCTGATGAAATATGATACTGGAGCCGCTAGCTGCTGAGCCAACCGCAGCGCGGCTCCTACTAATAAAAAGTATGCATGTCCTAGTTAAACGGCTGCCGCACTGTTAGCATGAGCCGCTGGTAATCAGCAGCGCCCGCATGCCTGGCTTGCCGTGAGTCGTGACGGATAGATGCTGTTTTCTAATAAGCTGTATTTACAGCGTAGAGCGGCGTGTACTATAGCGTTTCGTAAACAAGGCTGTTTTATCGCCGGATAGTTGGCGCGCAGAAAGGAGAGGGCGTTTGTACAGTGGTTATACGCATCGGGAAAAACAGACGAACAGACGGTCAGTTATGTAAATGATCGTTTAATAACTACCGGTAAATTAATCTAATCCCAGTTCTCTGAAAAGTCATTCGGTAACGGCGGATGTCCGTAAATGATTGGGCGAATTTCGGGTGGTGGATTTCCAAAGCCATTTCGGGGCGCTTCGTTTGGCGGTATTGGTGTGGTCCATAGTTCATCATCCGAGTCTGACTGGTCCCACCAAAGCAGGGTGCGTCTTGGTGAGCGTGGCACACCGCGCACGGTGGCTGTGACGCGTATCATAGTCCGTGCCTGTAAGGGCGGTTGCGTAACGGGGCGCTTGTTGCTCGGGCAGTCTGGAGGCGTGGTAGGGGGGTTAATAGGAGACGGCGCCCTAGCTCGTAGTATGTAGCCTCGGCCCCGGGGTGGTGGTGGTGGTCTATAGGACGGCCAGGGTAGGTTTGGCGGCAATCTGGGAATAAAAAAAACATTGAATAGAAAAAATATTAAATAAATAAAAATGTCCGTATATATAGTTGAGTGAATGTTGTTTTGTTTGTTTAAAAGGTCGTGACGTACCTGCTGAATCCGTGACGCACTTGTTGGTGGTTCTTTAGCCCGGCGCTAAAAGTTTCGTGCGACGCCATATTCGCCTGTGAATGGAATGTTGTTTACGACGAGCACTGTTGGCGCTTCGACGAACGCGTGATGAACGTCACGTAGACAGCGTTACATAAGCCGTTACCGACCGTTTTGCGTAATGTTTCAAAATCGTTTAATGAAAATCTAAATGTGTGAAAGTAAGCGTTTTGTAGGACAAACCGGGACTCCAGAATTATGTGGTGTTGTTGTATTAGAAAATTTCGCTCTAAAGAAGCGACTTAAGGTGAATGCACTGACATGACCGATCAATTTTTTTATTGTTAATAACCTTGGCAGACTCGACTGTTTTGTGGTGTCTGTGCTCAGGCGCACGCGCGCTCTTCAATAGACATGTATAAATGGGTAGGCTGAAAATACTTCTGTATTCACTCGTTGTCGTTGTTGTTTCAAGTTCTTCAGATCACAATGGCGGAAGAGGGCGGTCCAAGGAAGAAAGCGAGGAAGCAGACGTTTACACCGAGGCTCGTCGGGCGCTCCATTCCTGCTGCACAAGGAGCGGCACCATCGACCGGCACGACGCCGGTACCGGCTGCGGGGAGCAAGCAGGGAGCGGCAGAGCCGAAGGTAGGGGCGACGCCAGGCACGTCTACGGGGAGCGCGCCGGTACTTGAGACAGCGTCAGCAGCGGCGGCGGACCCCTACCAGGCACGTCGGCGAGGAGCGCGCCAGAACAGGCCCCGCCTAACAAGGGCGCAGTGGTATTTCTGCCTTCGTCGGTGAGTGTGAGGAAGTTGAGCGAAGCTTGAGACGGCGTCTATAAAAATTGCTACGCCCGTTACAATCGAGGCAATTTTATGGCGCTATAAATGCACGTATGAGGGGTGCGCACGATGCCGTCGCAAGGTATACCCCTCCAGAGATGGCCCTATGACGTGTCTTACGCAAGGTATCCAGGCCGTCCCAAAACATTATTTTTCGATGCGCCTAATGATAAAGGATGGGCCTAGAGGTGAGGATGAAATGTGGTTATGTTTATTTGACAACGCCATGTCGGAACTCGTCACGTATCAGGCCGACTACCTGGCTTCGTTGGAACAGGAGGAATTGCGTGACACTGTGCTGGCGCTCGTCGGCACGGTCATAGAGATCAATGTGCGTAAGATCTCGGGGGAATGCCATCGTACACCGTGCGTGCCCTGAAGAAGACGACTAATGAGTAATCGCATTTGGTTAATGACGCCTTTTCGTTAAGCTGTAGGAAGTGCACCGTATACTGGACGCTATAAAATCGATTAACGAAGCGCGGCATGCCAGGCGCGATCTTGCCGGCGCCTTCATTGAGGCCTTGCTGGAAACGGCGGCCGAGTATCGTGCTTCGAAGCGCGCCAAGAAGAACGACGAATAAATTGCGTAGAACATTTGAGTGCTGCTGCTAATAATTCGCTTGATTCGTGTGCTGTAGGAAAAACCAGAGGCGCGCGATCGCGCTCTGGACACTGTATTAGAGGACGTTTTGGAGATGTCGGACGAAGCCGCGCGCGACTTCGCCAAAACATTCCCGGCTGCGAAGCGTACGATGAGCGTCGACGGCCCCCAAGACGAGGCACCACCGACGTACGCGAGCTTATATCCCGTAGTGGCTATATCGTCCCCCTCGACAGCGTCGGCGGAGATACCGACGTTGTTCCTGAACACGCAACCGGCGGCCGACATGCCGAGTCAGCTATCGTCCCTCCAGCTGACTTCGATCCAGGAGAGGTACCTGATGAGCGCATTTACGGAATGCTTCGGCGAAGCGATACTGGACCTCGCGCGCCAGAGCTGCGGTGAGTGTGAGCCGAATGAAGGAAGCCCGTATGTCCACATGTACGGCTACCGTGCGGGGGGCCAAACCGATTCTAACCGCGCGTGTACGTCCAAGTGGGCGATATAGTCACGCGCTATTTTCAACCCGTCCTGGAGTCGTATCTTGGTCGATCGTTGATACCGTGCTTTACGAGGTTCATCCTGTTCATGCACGCTCAACTGAAGATGGCCGAGACGGATCGAGCTGCTGAGATTGCAATCGTGCAGTTCGTTTCCGACTGGTTTCTTGCCACTGATTGGCGCGATGCCATCGACAACGCCATGCTGCAGGCGGTTACCCATTCGTACGTGCTGAAAAGGAGCGGCCTTGCTGATTTGTGAGACGACGAACATTAATGTAGACGCTATGAAGAGACGTTTATAATTGAACGCTGCTTAATCGGTTATACTAGCCTGGAACTGCTGAACATTAATTAGGGAGCGTGAAAAACGCCTGCTTAAACGAAAACGGTTGAAATATCGGTCGCTTAAAAACAACGCTATGCTATACTGTTTAAATGTGTCCCGACTCTATGAAAAAAAAGTCGGTTGTAGCTTTGTTCGCATAATAAAACGTTGAAAACGTATTCTGTCTGTTTACTATCCCCGCATACACGATTAAAACGTTGAATTCCTTGTGTCCCGCATACACGTTCAGAAAAATGCCCGTTGAAATCGATCTGCCTGTTATCTCCATCGCCTCGCGGCAACTAGGACAAAAGATCACCAGGTCAACGCTATACTAGTGACTGCTTAAAGAAAAGTCGGTTAGTCGCTTCTTCCTGTTTACTATTCCCGCATATACGATATTGCTTAAAACGTTGAATTCTTCCTGTTTACTATTCCCGCATACACGATCAGAAATGTTGCTTAAAACGTTCCCACATACACGATCAGAAAAACGTATGAAAATCCTCGCCCGTTTAACTAAGACACCAATTCAACTGCTTAATATTCTTCCTGTCAGAAATGTTGAACGTCCCGCATACACGATGAAAATTCTCGCGGCAGCCGTGTAACCATGTCAACCTACTACCGCCACCACCACCACCGCCATTCTTTATAAGCGGTGGCGAGACACGACCGTAGTTAATATATCGTTTGCGCTGCCAACTGAGTAATAAGCAATCTTCTAACACCATACCAGTCTGCCCCGTATGCGGTAGAGAACGTTTGGCAGATAACTCTTGTACCAATGCTCGAAATGCGGTCGTTATTTCACCCGTCGCTATGCGTTCTTGAAACATAGGAGGGAATCGAAAACCTGCGGAATTGAAAAGGCGAACGAAAATGATCGCGCGTGCCCAAAATGCGGCCAGTCTTGGCGCGCGAGTATGTTGAGACATCTGAAGACCAGCGGCGCCACCTAGCGATCATGACGAAGACGACGAACACCCGCTATCGGCCAATCTACGGCGTGTCGTGGAGGACCACTGGCCTAGCATACGGACGTCGGTGTCGCGCGGTCCTATACAGTCCCGCTATAATTTCCAATTGACCGACTGTTTGGACACTAGGGAACTCGAACCCCGACTAAGACGAATGTTCGAGGCGCAAACGAGCGCATTTAAGATAAATATAAGCTATGCGTTTATCCTGCGCCACAAGGAGTCGGGTCGCTACCGCTATTTTCATTCGTCCTGCAATTGCTGCGGCCGCCTCCTGGAAGTCCCCGTCCTCGTTACCGACGCCCGCTCGTTCGAGCGCTTCCTCGACGCCGTCCGTACACGCGACGTTCTTCAGTACGTGATAGCGCAGCGCCCCGACTCGGGATGGGTCGCCGAATTGGTGACGAACGCGACCTACTTTCTGAATGCAATCATACACCACCATATCAGTTGCGTCGGCGCCCCCTACGCGGATAATCTAAGCCTATTCCGTTGTCTGGCCCTTCATAAACGACGACTAGCCACGGGCAGCGATGTCGACATCGCCCGTTTGATGGCCCCCGCCAAACGTCTATACGACGACTACTGCAGAGCCACCGGCACGACTCCGTTCGCCTGCGCCCCCTGAATGACCTCGATCGGGTGGAGGCGGTCTTCTGCGTCAACGTGGTCGTCTATCGACTGACGGAGGCCAACAATACGAAGGCCGCCGAATTGGTCCGTCGGTCTCTGTACGCGCACCCCACGACCCTGAACGTCAACGTATACGACGCTTACTATTCGTATATACGCGACGTCTCGATGTATACGAAGACGAACGTATACAGCAAGTGCGCCAACTCCCTGTGGGGAACCTCCTACGAATTACGACGTCACGAAGCAACGTGCAATGGCGGCGTTCGCTACGTCTTCCCCGGCGGCGTCTACCACCCGACTCCGTCCGTGTTTCAGCAGCTATATGACGAGGGCGTCTATGTGGACGATGACCTGCGCTACTTTCCGTACAGGGCGACATTCGACTTCGAATGTTATTTCGTCGATCGTCACCTGCCGCCGGACACCGACAAATGCCGGTGCCTAGCCCGCCACGAACTACTCAGCGTGAGCATCGCATCGAACGTCCCCGGCCACGAGACGGCGCAGTGTTTCGTCACGACCGGCGATTCAGCCGATCTCGCGAGGCGTCTGATCGACGCTTTGGAGGTCGTGAGCGAAGCGGCGTGCGCGGCACTGCGGCCTTTGTACAATTCGGCCTTCGAGGCCCTCGACGGGCTCGACGCCGAATGGAGGCGCGCCGCCCCCGACAAAGAGGCGGACAAATCGTCACCGTACGCCACATTCGCCGAGCGCCTATGGACCTATATACGCCAGCTTCCCGTCCTCGGTTTTAATTCGGGCAAGTACGACTTAAACGTCGTCAAGAAGTACTTAACCCCCCTCCTCATGACCGACGGCCAGCACACGTCGTCGGCGTTCACCATCAAACGCCAGAACAACTACATGTGCAGAACAACTACGAATTTCTAGATATCACCAACCACCTGGCCCCTGGCATCAGCTACGATCGGTTTCTGTAGGCGTACGGCTGCGAGGCGACGAAGGGCTACTTTCCCTACGAGTACATCGACGCGTTTCGGAAATTGGACGACACCGAACTGCCGCCCCGGGAGGCGTTCTACAGCCACATGAAACGGGAAGATATCTCCGCCGCGGCGTACGAGGTTTGCATGACGGCATGGCGCGACGAACGGATGACAACAATGCGCGACTTCCTCGTGTGGTATAATAATAGAGACATGGTGCCATTTCTCGAGGCAGTCGACAAACAGTTCGCGTTCTACCGTCAGCGTCGCATCGACATGTTCAAGGACGCCATCAGCGTACCGGGTCTAACTCTGCTGTACCTCTTCAACGATCTACCGGCGTCGATCAACTTCACCCTCTTCAACGAACCGAATAAGGACCTGCACCATCTCCTACAATTGCAGATCGTCGGCGGTCCCTCCATTATCTTCGCGTCATCACGAGGCCGGCGTGACCGTTCTTCTTCGCGACGAGGCGCGGCCTTGTCGCTCGATTGTCGGATTCGATGCGAACACCCTCTACCTATGGGCGATAATGCAACAGATGCCGACGGGGTGGTATACGCGCCGCCGCGAGGAGAACGCCGTATGGCCGTGCAGTGGCTAACGTGGGAGGCGGAACTGATGGAGATGCGCATACGACACCAGCTTAACGGGCGCAAAAACGTGTCGGCAAGTACCGGGTCAACGGTTGGTGTTGCGAGACGCGAACGGCGTTCCAGTTTCACGGCTGCTACTTCTACGACGAACGCCGTTACGAACTACCTTCGCCGTTTCGTCACAGTCGTCGAAATGTGGGAATGTCGGTGGCGCGAGGTACGGCCGCCGTTTCCGCCGTCGCCGCCCGATGAGTCTCGGTGGGCCGTCGGCGGTCGCGCCACCATTACGCGCTCGACGATCTTGGAGGCCGTACGCGACGGCGCTCTGTTCGATAGAGTGTTCTGGTAGAGTGCGATGTCGCCGTCCCGGACGCGCTGCGCGACACCATCGCCGAGATGCAGCCCGTCTTTAAGAACGTCTACATTGGTCGCGGCGATCTTAGCCCCTTCATGCGACGCTACGCGGAAGCGCACGACCTCCTGACCCGACCTCAGCGAACGCTCGTGGATAGTTTTTTGGGCGCTAAGATTCTACTCGCGACGCCCCTACTACGGTGGTATCTGGCACGCGGTCTCGTCGTCGACCGCGTCTACCATGTGGTCGAGTACGTCGCGATCGCGTGCTTTCGCCGCTTCCGATGCGGTGTCCACCGTGCGCCGCGAAGGCGACGCAGACCCCGACAAAGCCATCATCGCCGACACTTTTAAACTTATCGGGAACAGTTCCTACGGGAAAACTATTACGCGAGTCGATCTCCACCGGGAGATAAAATACTGCATAACGGCCGGCGCCAAGATGCTCGTCAACAACCGGCGCTTCCGGCAGCTCGACGTCGTCGTGCCCGACGGACTCTACGAGGTGGCGCTGAACAAGCGCACCGTGTGCTACGCGCTGCCTATCCAGATCGGCTACTTCTTCTACCAGTATGCCAAACTGAGGATGCTGGAATTTTATAACGACTTCATCGCCGCCTACATTCCGCGTCCTCTGTTCCAGGACTGCGTGATGGACACAGATTCAGGGTACATAGCCCTCGCGGGCCGCAACGTCGACGAGCTGGTGACGGCGGCTGAGCGCGAGCACTACTTCCGTCACCGCGTCGCATGGTTTCCGGCCGAGTGCTGCGACGCGTATGCGGACGCGTACGTGCAATGTCGTCTCGCCGGGCGCGAGTGGGACGCGCCCGCCGACTGTTGCGCGTGACGTTGCAAGTACGATAAGCGAACGCCGGTCCTCTTCAAAGAGGAATAGTCCGGCGACGGCATCATCGCGCTGTGCCGAAAAACATACTACTGTTTCGGCGGCACCGCAGGCGGCGATAAGTACAGCACGAAGGGGCTGAGTAAGCGACAGAACCCTATCGACAAGGAAGCCTTTCTAGCCGTGCTGCGCGATCAACGGATCGGCGTCGGCTGGAACCGCGGCTTTCAAGTACAAGAGTCGTCCGTGCTGACGTACATTCAAGAGTGCGCGGCGTTGAGCTACTTCTACGCCGCGTGCTCGACGACGGCGTCACCACGGCGTCCATACTCGTATAAGGCGGCTGCCCCCTCCCCAGGGGGCCGCCATATCAGGCTCGTATAAGGCGCCACGTAGGGGTAGGGACTACGGCGCCTATAAGGCGCCCCCTAGGTAGGAATACTACTACTAATAAAACACAATACGAAACAACATGTGCGTTTTCATCGTTTCTTATTTGCAGTAAACGAATAAGCGAATAGTAAGCGAGAATAGTTCAATGCGGTTTTAGCTAGTCGAATACGAGACAGTCGTTAGCCACCCTATCGGGGCCGAATAGGAACTGGAATCCCTTTAAAGGCATACCGCGGCATCGCAAGAGCAGGTAGACGACGCAATATTGTCCGCATACGTTAGATACCCCGCTCTGCAGTCTCTTGTCATTGTACGCCCACGAGTCGCCGCAGTTACGGCGAAGGAAGGCGCGAAAGTCGTCGTGCAGGGTCAGCAGGCCGTACGAATCGAAGTAGTCGCCTCCTCCGTCGACGTCCACGTAGAGAGCTACCCAGTGCTCCCCCGGTTCCCCGCCGTCGTCGGTGTAGCACACGAAGGCCGTCGGGAGCGCGGTGAGCCGTCATTTCGGTAGCCCGTCTTTCGGCCTGACACCGACGACGATGTGTTTAGCGAACGGGTCGATCCGTAGGCGGCGCATCAGTTGAAACGTGTCCATGCTGCTGCTACTGCTCGAGCACGACGTTCCGGTTCTTGTCGGTCTCCAGCACCGACTCGAACTCCCCGAGCACGACGACGTTCACCGTTTGGGGTAGGGCGACTGCGAAGTGTAGCTCGGCGCGCAGGTTTCCCCTATGCACGAGGTTGAAATGGTCACCGTCGCAACAGTCGGGCGTCAGGTCGAAACCGAAGAGGGTGTAGCCACCACTGAAGTCGGCACGCGTCAGGTCGTTTCCCTCGTCCTCGTACGCCTTTCCCGTTGGCCCGAAGAGGTTCATGTAGCTTCGGATGTAACGTCTCTACGCAAAGTTCGGCTGCATTGGCTTGCTCGGTACCTGGCGTCCGTCGACGTAGAGCGCGAAGAAGTTTATGTCGTTGTGCTTCGCGTTGAACGGGTTTTTAGTGTAGGTCCCGTTAAATGCGTCGTTGTCGATCAGGGTCAAGAACACGCGTTTCGGGAGGATGCGTCCCGATGGAGCAGTTTGAAGCGGACGTGCAGTCTAATACTAGACAGGTCCGTATAGTCGTCTCCCGAGCCCGGGATAAGGAACTCGATAGTCCAGCCGGCGTCGAGGGCCGTCAGCGGCTGGTGATCGATCCACTTACCGTTCTCGATGCTCGTCTGCGTCGTCGACAAGGCGAACAGGTTCAGTTCGCTCTTTAGACCCTCGCACGACTGCCGATGCACGAACGCCATTCTAGCAGGTGGTGGTGGTGAATATATCGCTCGATAACGTCCGTTCCTGGCGTCACCGCCTCTTGTTACTGGACGTCGCCGCCTTACCCGGTGGCTTTATACGTCGTCGTTTTTTCGTCGGCGGTGGCTTATTCAGCAGTCCGACGAGAACGTCGGCGCCGGCCTCTTTCGCGCGTCGTTTTAGCGACTGTTTCATATTCTTGCCGGCGACGACGTCCTGCGCCACGCGTACGCCCGTATTAAGGGCGCGCTTCCCCAACGCCACGGCGCCTCTCTTGATAAGCGGCATGGCGCTTCGAAACAGGCTCCCGAAGAGATTGCCCAGACAGTGACCTCGCTGCCCTCGACCGCCGACGAAGACCGGTAGAGCGCCGCCGACCTGTCGAATGTAGTAGTCTTCGTACGCGTTACGGCTCATCGTCAAAACAGTTTAGATTTGCAGCGTCTGATGGGAAGCGTCGACACGAGTTTTCCCCGCTCAAATGGTATCGGTTGACCGATGTCGTCCCTTATATCGATCTCGACCGAATCGAACTGTCGCCGCAGGAGAGGTACGTATTGGACGCGGTCGAAGATCTCCGAAATATTGAGTCCGTTCGTCCTGAAGACGGGGATGTTTCTAAGGAGCGGGGCAAACACGTCACCAACGACGCGCGGTTCCACGAGGTCAGTGTACACGTACATGGTGTCGACTCCCGCATTCATGTCCACCGTATACTGACCCTCGTACTCGTAGGTATACGCGACGGGGTCGGTGCTGATGATGACCTCGGCGGTCGTGTCCTTCAAGAGTGGGCTCGCGATGACGTTCGATTCGAAACCTACAAAGGACTTCAGACGGCTCCCAGGAGGAGGTGAAATTCGACACCCGGCGATAGATATATCTTCATCCGGTTGGTAATAGGGCTGTACTCCAGGCGGGCCTTGACTTTATCGGTGCTCAGTTTCATCAATGCCTCGTTGATTTTATGCATCAACTCGTAAGCGCTGTTGTAAAAGCCGTGCGGAATGTTGCCCTGTCGGAAAATCGCACTACCGTCGACGTCGAAGGTAAACGGTCCACTTTCCTCCGTCTTGCACGTCAGGTAGAAGTACGCGTCCGCGGCTCTCACGTTGTACCACGAATGCGGGTACTGTAGCGTTACTATTCCGCATTCCCATCGACCCGACAGGTAGATGCGTTGCGGCAGATTCTTGGTGTAGTGAGTCAACGTGTTTTCGGGGTGCGCCTTCATAGACGCATTGCTCGGCAGGGTCAGGTAAAAGTCAGACGATGCCGCCATCGCGACGACTCATAGACGGACTCGGGAGTAGGTAACCGAGACAGCTACTCAACAGCTCCGTCTACAGGTTGGAGTCGCCCTGACCTATCGTCAGATTGTATATACTCACGACGATAACCGTGTACAGGACGACGATCTGATACAGGAAGACGATCTCGGCTTTAGGGCAGTCGTTCCCGCAGAAACGCCATGGAACGTGTTCGCGGACGGAGGTGGTGGTAGCGTCGACGAAGTCTGCGGTTGTGGCTACGTTGACATTGAAGCAGTCTGCGGCGACGGCTGTCTCCTCGTCGGTCATCGTAGCGCCACTGCGGTCTCTTAATGCAGCACCCTCCTCTATAGTCGTTGCTGCACGCTGCTTCGTGTAGTCGAGAGCACCCCCAGTGTCGCGTCCACAACATGACTACCGTCCGACGCTACGTCATCCTACCCTTTATAGTCCACGAGCGCCTTGGCGTCGATCCAGCTGTTGAATGAAGCTGGATAACCGCTCCATTTCACGAGCACCTCCGCCAAACACCCCATATGACGACGACGCTGTAGAACGGCCTCCACGCGATACAGTTTGTCCTTCGGGACGACTACGCGTTGCAGTTCCGATTCGTAGAAGGTGCCGTCTAGCGGCGTCCCGGCGTCGTCCTCCAGTCGATACATGAGTGGATTGGACGGGTGCGTTTCTGCGACGGTGAAGAGCTCTTCGCTGCAGTTAGCCACGTACCCTTTTTTTAACCGACCCTTCGCCTTGCTGATGCGTACGCGATCTCCCTCTCGCAGTTTCGGTTTAAAGCCGCCGCCACCACCACCACCACCGTATAACCGTTGCCATACGCTCTCCTGATTCGCGGCGTTAACGCTCGCCGGTGTCCTACCGATGCGTCGATGGTAGGCGTTGTTGTACGACCGTACGAGATGCGGCAACGGATCTACGTATCGCAGCGTCTGATGTTTCGCAAAATACCTCCACATGCGCGTCTTCAACGTCCGATTAAACCGTTCCACGACACTCGCTTTAGTCTCCTCGTTATGCGTCACGAAATGGTGGACGCCATAGTCCTTCAAGAGTTTCTGTAGGGGTCTGTTGAGAAACTCCGTCCCCTTATCGGTCTGCAGCGCGTTCGGCGGTTGTTCCTCCTGCAGCAGGGTCTCGAAGGCCGCGACGAACGCCGGGCCGGATTTATCTTCAACGGGACGCACCACGCCCGCTTCGAGAAGACGTCGATAACCGTCAATAGGAACGTTATACCGTCATTGTTTTTTTCAGTGTAGCTACGTCGACCAAATCCGCTTGCCACTGTTGGTTTCGACAGCCTACGATAACGCAACGTCGTTTGATATGTCGTTTAACCGGTTTGTGCAGGGTGTACGTATCCTGCGCCGCTAGTCACCGCTTGACGAGTACGGCTTTTCGCAGCTCGACGTTCCTCTTATATCTATTCAATATCTGCAGGGCCAGGATGTGTCTCTTCACGCGTTCCGTCATCCTTACAACGAATGACACGCGCCGTGACGCGTCCCTCGTTTTATACTCGCTTCCTTACGTAGACGTACTGAAGGCGATCATCGGGAAAAAAGCACGTGCGCAGACGCATGTCTTCCTCCGTTTCCTGTTTCAGGTCTACGAGGAGATAACCGTACGCTGCTGACGTCTTTGAAGGCCTCTATCATGTAGTTGACCTTGCCCGGATACATCTGTTTTGCTAGATGACCTACTTGTCCGGCGTCCCGGGGGTTCTTGAATAGCACCATATATTGGGCGTTCAGACTAATTGTGCGGTTTTCTTTCCCTTTTTGAAAAATATTCTGCAGCAGTTGTACGACAGACGTATTATAGTGATGGCTGTTTTTTTTTGTAAATAAGGTCGTGACCCTGCTATCGGTTTCCTCCATGAGATCATCGAGTATTAGAAGCCTCCTCGTTTCGGCGTCTAAACACTTCGGATCCGGTAGGCCGTCTACGAATTCTATTTTGGATGGCATAGAGGCGTAGGCGGATTGCCACTGGCCGTAGCATTACAGGAATTTCTTCGGCGGCGGCTCAATCATAGTGGTAGCGTGCTGTATTAGGCGAGCGACGAAAGTAGTCTTACCTCACCCCGTAGGGCCGGCCACTATACACATAAAGGGATGCTTCAACGGCGCGCATATATTTACGGAAACGAGCGATGACTTTTTATTCGTTTCTTCTATACTCTTCGCGCATCTCCATCAATAATTTACCGAGCATGTTTTGCCCCTCTCTGCTTCTGGGGCCCATACCCCAGAAGTCTTCGTACGACGGCACCCACTCCACTAATTCGGCTTTCCCTGTAGTCAATAGGGCGTCTTTCAACTTCTTTGACCCTCCGAACTTGCTCATCAGCAGGCTCTTCATGCACTCGACCCTAACGGCGTTCCATTCGTCCCCCGATCTCTTTTTCTCGATTCTCCAACTTCGTCGTTTCCCAATATAACCCGACCACGCCTCTTTGATGTACTCGGCGGATTTGACGTTTTCGTTAAATGTCGCTTTTCTAAACTGATACGCGTGCTCTACGGACCTGAAGCCCCGACCGTACGCCGCGACTAGACACGGATACATGTTCGACAGGAACGACGCCGACCCGCCAAAATGTATTGGAGACTCCATACCGCTGCCACTCCGCTACAGTCCACACCGCCACGCACGCACTATATATACACACTTCCGCCTCCTACCAATACCACTAGAGAGCGGAGAGCACACATACAGCACACATAGCCGCTAGAGGGCACGGCCGAATAATCGGCCCTGGGCACTTCCATAGGCCTGTTTCATGGTTCGGCCGAATAATCGGCCCTGGGCACTTCCATAGGCCTGTTTCATGGTTCGGCGCTAGAGGGCAGCCCCAATGTACTTAGAACAAGTGCCTACCGTGGTGGGTGGTCCTGTCAATCAAAAGTAATTACCTGTCAATCGAAGGTAATTACGATAAGATAAGTCTTTGATGTACTTTTTATTAGTAATGTGCTAACTTTCGACTTTTTATTAGTAGGGTAATTTGTTATTAGTATGTGATAAGAAGATCTGATAAGAAGGTCAAACCCCTTTGATGTTCCTTTGATGTTACTTGTGCACGGGGGCCTCCTCCACATACATACTAATATCATATCTGTACTGAACTGCACACACACACACACACACACACACACACACACACACACACACACACACACACACACACACACACACACACACACACACACACACACACACACACACAAGTGGTTAACATCTCTGTACTGAACTACACAGACATAAGTGGCTATCATCTCTACTGAACTACATACAGACATACTTTTGAAGTACAAGACAATGAGTAAGGTTCCCAACGTATGCTTTGCATTACACTATGAAAAAGACACAAGATGAAGTTTGCATAGTTTATTCTCGAACAACACAAACGTATTTACATGTCACGCTCCATAACTACAAGAACCAAATACTAGACATTGATACAGTCTTGCAAAGTTTAATTGTGTACAAGACGATACTGCATCTCTCTACTTCAGTCTTGCCTGCAATACGGCAAGGAGCCTTGTGGGTCCAACAAAGTCGGTTCGGATAATAACGCCACATGATGTGCGTTATATTCAAGTGCAAAAGCCCAAAACAATGGCTAACTCACGCACACAATTACTATACGTAGCAATACTGGTATCTCGTATGTTTTATCACGGAATATCGAGATGTTCTTCCAACACACAGTCACAGAGCATTCATTACGAGTTCATACCAGTATATTCAAGCGCGAAAGCTCAAAACAATGGCTAACCAAAGCTAACCTATCTGTATAAGCAACTCAACCTCATGCACAAAATTACGGTCCTTGGCCAAGCAATCTCGTGTGTGACGTATTCAAATGGTGTTCGGTGTATTTTATTTTATTCAAAAAGTGGTCGTATACCTTTACGATAATAGCTCCTATCCTTTAACATTGGGTAAAAATTACCTATGGTTTAATATGGATACAAATTCCCTATCTCTTAACATGGGGAAAATCCCTATGCTTTAACATGTTGAAAATTCCCTATCCTTTAATATGGAGAACATTTCTGTATGGTAACCAGAGATGCCATAATTTGACTTACTTTACTAGTTCTCTACCGATTCGTCAGGTTCTGACCTATGTTAAAGTTATAAATGTATAGGCTACGAGAGGCGTACACCTCAAGAAATGGTCGACAACCTATGACTTATAAGAAAAGACACCATTGTCCGCCAGGTATGATGTTTGTAGTTCCTGATCTATCCGTCAGGAGGCTCTATTGCACGCAAGCGTGCAAGAGACACGAATTTGGGCAGTACTCGAACATTTAGTTCACAACTTATCCGTCAGGTGGCACCACTTGCAGTGCACTCCATATCCACTAAGGGAAATTTTGTTCACGAAAAGTCCGCCATGTGTCGCTAATGGTCAAACTAAGACGCACGAATTTGGACAGTACTCATACACCACCTCTATTACTACTCACATGCTATGTGACGTGCAATCGTATTCTTCATTTCCATCGCCGGAAACTCAAGCGTAAAGTTCGGACCAGTGGCGACAGGAGCGGCAGTTGTCACATTGGTTGCGTGAGTAGAAATTGTGACATCACCAGGAGCTGAAGTTGTCACATCGGTCGTGTCGGCGGAAGTTGTCATATCGACCGTGTGGGCGGAAGTTGTCACATCGGCAGGGATGACAGCAGAGAGAGGCTGAAACAGGGTACGGAGCCTAGTGTATCACCTCCACGTGAGTGACGTTGAAGTTTGTGTAAGTATCTCGTCGAGTTTTCTTTATGGTGAGAGACACACGAGTTCCCGTCAGTGAGTTCAGTTTGTAAGTCTGCATCGTTTCGTCCATAACAGCAAACGTCTCGGCATTCACGTCAAGGAGAAGAGCCATACACTGGTCGAATAAAGTCAGCCATATAGATCGACCCGTCGTTGTCTCGACAAAGCACATGCACACCGCGAAATGCCTGTCAGAGGCAACATTAACCGTGTAGTTCGCATTGCAAATGTCCCCTATCGTCGACAATCATACGCTTCTTGCAGTATTTGCACCCGGTGTAGAAGGGAGTGTGCTGGCGTACTTTGTCGATAAGGAGACCTCTGATCTCCATAACGGCGTCGGCGCTTACCGTTGTTTCTAGAGCTGAAATGTCCACGACATCTGGTTCCGACGGCCCGGAAGGACGGTTGATCACCGGCATGATGGGCCGGCTCGTCGTCGTCGCTCGAGTCTGCCGCATTGCGAGGTCGGTAGTAGGGTGTCTTCAACATGATGATGATGTTAGCCGTGCTGTCGTCGTGGCACGATTGACGGTCCGATTGGTAAAAGACCGCGCTTTTATAGTTAGTAAATGTGCCGAAAAGTCACGTGGGCGTGCCGAAAGACCACGGATTGTAGAAAATTCAAGAGCACGGACTGCTGAGTAGAATGTATACAAGCGCGGACTGCAGAGTAGTTATTTAGTTCACAACTTATCTAACAGGGGTGCTTTCAGTTGATGATGATATATCCACCAGGAGTAAGCACTCGATGAATGTTAAAGTTTTGCGAGACCTTGATTTTGTTGATAAATATGTCTCAAAGAATGTTACATGTTCAGGAAAAATTGACAAACACGTCTTTGTTAACACATGTAGCAGTAACGTATGCTAGTAGTAAGAGACATTGATAGGCAACCATTTACAAAAAGGATGATGGGAAGGTGGTATATATGTGTGGTAACCAGAAATGACATAATTTGACTTATTTTACTAGTTCGCTACCGATTCGTCAGGTTTTGACCTATGTTAAAGTTGTCAATGTATAGGCTAGGAGAGGCCTACACCTAAACAAACGGTCGACAACCTATGACATATAAGTATGTATAGGCTAGGAAAGGCCTACACCTAAACAAACGGTCGACAATCTATGACATATAAGTATGTATAGGCTAAGAGAGGCCTACTTGTAAACAAACGGTCGACAACCTATGACATCTAAGAAAAGACACCATTGTCCACCAGGGATGATGTTTGTAGTTCCTGATCTATCCGTCGGGGGGGCTCTATTGCACGCAAACGTGCAAGAGACACGAATTTTGGCAGTACTCGAACATTTAGTTCACAACTTATCCACAAGGTGGCACCACTTGTAGTTTATGCCATATCCGCTAGAGACAATTTAATCCGCCAGGTGGCGCTACTGGTCAAACCAAGAAGCGCAAATTTGACCAGTACTCGAACATTAAGTTAACAATTTATCCGTCAGGTGGCACCACTTGTAGTTCACGATATATCCGCCAGGTGAATTTAATTCAAAAAAATTCGCTAGGTGGCGCTATTTCGGTTAATACAATTCCTCTGGTGATGCTTTTTTAGTTCATAAAAAATTCCACCAGGTGGCGCCACCACTATATTCGGGTACTTTGCACTTCCACAACGGAAAAACGGATGCGTCCACACTGGACCACCTATATTACTACTCAGTACACAAGAAGAAGCTGACACCAGGATGCTTCTGCATGCTGGTTTTGCTGATGCAGACTTCAGAGCATGTGGTGTTCTGGGAACCGTAATAATTAAATCACCAGACACACATGTCTTAGTGCTTGCTGGATACTATTTTCCCAAAATGGCGAATACAGTCAACATGTGGATTGAAACTGGCACCATCACCAGCATCACAGACAAGCGCTGATTTGTACCTGTCCATTCGATTTGTACTGCATTCGGTCCGCAGTTTTGCAACATACTTCCCGCCATGCATTCACTAACAGGGTGTAACTCAGTTTCCTCCCTGTTTGGAATTGGGAAAAAAAACTGTTTTTGAACGTTGTTAGGCAGAAAGGGGCAGGCCACTTCATGAATCTTGCCGATGTAGGAAACAGCGACAAAGAGGCTGCACTATCAGCAGCGCGGGCATTCACAGCAGCGTTGTACAGCCTAAGGGACACATAAAAGAGTGCAAACATCAAACTCAACCGTTTGCGGCTAAGGCTTATCAACAAGAAGGACAGGTCGTTGGCGAAGCTTCCCCCATGTGAAGCAAGTTTCGAGGAACATGCAAGGCGGGCCCAGTGGCAAACGAACACTTGGATGTCTTCACACGGGCCAAGCCAGATCCTGGGTCCCCACAGCAGCATAAATGGGAGAGAAAGAATGGCAAACTTGTACCTGTCTTCTTCAAAGGTCCAATGGCGTCAGAGCTCCTGGAAGGACTCATCTGTTCCTGCTCAAGTAAAAGTCGCTGCACAATCAATTGTTCATGCAGTCAGAACAGTTTGTGTTGCACAGAGCTGTGCACATGTCATGGGAATGAAAACTGGAACCCACGTTCGACTGGCGACCAAGACGTTCTACGTGACGATGACGACGATGACAGTGAATAGAAAGTAAAATTTGGTAGAATGTTTTTAGTAGCCTTAGCAAATTGACCCACCAATGTGGAATCCTTTGTGATGATTGAATATTTTGTAGATACAAAAAGAAAAGAAAAAATTGCTCGATTTTCAAAGTGTTGTAAAACATAAATGGTAACTACATCGATGTTGACCGTTCAACGTCCGCTTCACATAATTGTTAAACAGTCCCATGTAATACCTCATTTTGACGGGGACACAATACGTTTTCCAATGGTATATGATGTTGCCTTGTGTACATTGACAAATAGATAGACAAACATTGTAATTGTATAATGTTTATGGAATGGCGTAATTTTTAATATTAAGAAGTTGATGGGGACCTTGTTTGACCTTCACTACACGTGTACTGCATCACTCGATGGTTCGACTTTATGCCTCCTTTTCACGGTGAGAAATGATGCTTTCCAATAGTGTATGACATGGCCATGAGTATGTAGGTGACGTAGATATACGCAACCAATGAAATTGTGTAACGTTTGCGGAATAGCGCAATTTCTAACATTCATCAATTGACGGTGACCCTGTTTGAACGCCGCTCCACACAAACTTCTTCACCTCACAGCGCCATGTCATACGGCATTTTGACGAGGAGAAATTGTCCTTTCACACAATATACGACCTGTCCGTAGTCGTGAAGTCGAAACACCGTCAATGTAACTTTATGATGTTCGCGGCATTGTAAACTTTCAAATATTCGTTATTTGATGGGTGACCTTGTTTGACCTTATCGTCACTCTTATCTTAGCATAATATCGTATATTGTCTTGAAGGTGTGACAACACGCTTTCAAAAAATATATGACTTGGCCATTTTCTAGTTAAATAAAGTAGCTAAATAGCCATTGTAATATTAAGAAATTTTCGGAAACATCCAATTTATAAAATTGATCGTTTGATGGTGACCTTGTTTGACATTGGATTCACGCTTACTGCATCAATTGGCAACTCTACGACAGGCCTAATCGTGACGGGGAGGTGTAGGGCTTTCCAATGATATAACATTTGGGTGTGTGTGGGGGGGGGCATTTAAACTCCTAAAATAAAGCACTTTTTGGGGATTTGCCGCTCGCCTAGCCGTTCTGTGTGACAAGCAGGTTTAATTTCCGCCATCCTCGCAAGCCAGGGCTGTTTGCCATGCACAACTAGCCCTGGCAGATCTCCTACGCGAAGTGCGGAAGTAAGCTGAGTCAAACTATAGTAATTGACTTCGCCAGTCGCGACTGCGTCACCCGTAAGAACAGCGCAAATACCAGCCCCAATTTGAAGACGGATAAACGACTTCTGGGGATCCCAATATATAATCACCCGTTCGCCAATTAACACGAGCAGCTGAGCGGTATTGTGTATTCGAATAATTGCTTCTACTTCCTAACCATTGTATGTAACACGAGCCACGGCTGGTTGAAATTAGTTTTATTATGACCACCTGACCTGCCGCCAACCACTGATCTAGTGAGCGATTTCATAGGCTGAGCTTAAATTCAGAGTTTCGCAAAGAGATCATCCAGGGAGTACTGCTGGCTGGCACTGACGTAATCAGCAGTAGCGACCCCTGGCGCGCCAAGATGATTTCCGCCGGTGCCGATGCTGGGGTAAGACCACGCTAAGGATTCATCCGCCATCACCGACCGAAAGAGTGCCCTTGACAATACCGTTTTGGTGATGTGTGAATTTTTTCGACCACGTTGACATGGCACATGTTAGTCCAGTGAATACTGAATGTATTACTGCATTATATTGTTCACGGGGAGCAATAAATATACGCTAGTCGGTCGCGTATTCGCACAGTGGCTATTTTGCAGCACGCACCAATATTTCAAAATCCGTCACCAGATTGGGGCGAAATTGAGGGGGTGTCAGGTTTGGGGGGATTTTTCTGAAAAATTAGGTATGAGAATTTCACGAGTTTTCCACAGCTCTTGTGTGAATGGAGGTTAAATATGCTGTAAAATGTTCAAGAAAATCGTAAGACAAATGTTGTAGGAAATGAAGGAAACGTTATAATGGCCGCCTATGTAAAACCGCCAAAATGTGTTTTGAGCGACGGGTGATGGTTTTTCGGTTGCATTTGGATGCTGGTGTAGACCAGAATACTATGCAGCTATTGCATACTGTTAGTGTTACGTCTAAAATATATTTTAAAAGTCATTTGTAAGCCAGTTATTACGTGTTATGCATGGAAAATAAAGTGATAATTGAGGTGGTGTGAAGGTTAAGGAGCGACAATATTGACATTTCCAGTAATTTCCAGTAAGATGAATTTCGCCTCAATTATATCATTTATATGTTTGTAAGCGACATCTATAAATGCGTGCTTCTTAACTCCAATACTAACGCGAGTGTTTCTCCTGTTACAACTTGTCCTTCTTAATTATATGACACTTGCATATATCATATTTGGAGCAATAATGGACAAGCAGGCAACATTTTGATTCCACCCCACCCCCCAACGCAGCCCTAATTTTAATGAAAAGTTGGCCACCATAGGAAGCAGGTTGTCCACACACTTCTACCAGCAGGGTATCACCCAGAGACCCGTGGACGGGTATATTCAACAATTAAATTGCGTTTTTTGGACGGTGTCAAATTTATTGTGGGCGGGTCCGCCCATGTCGTTTTTTTGCGCGGGCCAGCCCGTCCATGCCATTTTTACGAAGTCATTGAAACTGCCGCGAAGCCAGTTACAAAATCTACGGAGACTGGTTTTGAAAATCGTCTACCTGGATCGCCTGGCCAGCTCCCCGACACTCCAGAAACCAAGCCAGGCCTCGACATGCTAGGATAATTGTCACCTACCCGCTAGCGGCGACTTGCTAGGATAATTGTTACCTACCCGCTAGCGGTGGCTCCTTGAAATGCACCCGGCACTTGCCTATGTCTGTGTAGACTAAATAATCCTATGTGAGGTCAACATCACTGCAGGGAGATATAATAAGCACTTGCTGATTACGACGCGTTCATGGAAAACGAATGGAATTCCGCGTAATCGACATTTCGAAACGGGATTTGTGTTTTTGAACGGAAACTCAGTAAACGCTAAAAGAGTAGAATCACCAACACCGTAAACGATATTGACTTTATTGGCGATATTTTGAAACAAACATGATTACTATGCAACGCTATTCGTTTATTATGGTGAATATATGACGATTTTTAAAACCCGCATGGCAAATCGTTACGAGTGTGATGGCGCCTGTGTTACCTCGTGAGTCGTGTTAACCAAAGGCAAAGACCGTGTATCAATACAAGACGGTGCAGCATGCGCTATTTCCATTGTTCAAAGTACGTAAGTGGAGCGCATTCTGGAGGCACGCCAAGCCAGAACATATGCATTGACGCACGTGGTAGCCTCCCAAATAGCGGGCAAAAACTCCAATTGTAGACTGTCATGATTTCGCTCAGTGACGCCACCTGTCTAAATATAGGCTCCTTGACCTTGGAATCAACCGACGTAAACATGGACGCGGGCCAAAGGCACTAACATGAACCGTTTTGCGATCGTTGTCTGGTTGTCCGTAAAGCGCATTGAAGACATGTTGCTAATTAAATGTAATTGTCACATCGTTATAACATGCATAAGTGTACATATTCCGGTTTCAAACACAAAACTCGAAGGTATAATAACAGCCTAGGTTACGCTGGCTCAGTGATATACCCCGCGTTTTGTAGTTCTAACAAATTCCGTTGGATGGCGTCATATATAGCGCTAGCTAAAATGAAACAGCATTAGTGATTTGAACATTCATACTACTTAATATGATTGCTTGTGTAAATAATTACATTTATCAATGTATATATTAAGCACTGCTGCATGAGGAACAACCAGACATTTATGTTATTGTGCGACAGGAATTGTTGTATTATCTAAATATATTGTTATTAGAAAAGTTAACCACACAGTACAGTATTATTTAGATGCAGAGATCATAACATTGTGATATTTTAAATATTTGACAGAATGTATTATTTTTCACAGTTAACTTTGAAATAGAATATTACTTTTCTGAACAGAAATGGGCTTCTTTTTTCACTTTTAAACAGAAAATGTATCATTTGACACGAAAAAAGCTACTTACATTTCTGATCACACGTGAGATATGCATTCAGCCATGTTCTCTGTCTTGCCTTCATAAATACTAATATGTACACTGTACTTTTAGTTAATTTTTATATTTTATGATTGTACACACTAAGTATGATTACCAAAATTTACCATGCTGATGTATATATATATATGTGTATATATATATATATATATTATATATATTATATATATATATATATATTATATATATTATATATATATATATATATATTATATATATATATCGCGTGCCCTACCGCACTTCGTATCATGTCTGAAAAAAATTGGACTGGCAAAAATTTGATCCTGGGTGAGGCTCTGTCTATCAACACCTGTTTTTACAGTAACATCCATACACTAACTGAGACAAGAACAATTGAGAATCTGCATAAATATACCCCGAATGTGACTGAGAATATCACAGCAGTGTGTGACTCCAAATATACAGCGAACGCAATGATCAGAATTTTAGCCATAATAATTAAAACTGGTCATCTAACAGAAGTGCCATATGTTGAAATTGTGTTCATGGACTGGCATGCTATCATTGTTGACGGTCATGCACTTTTTTCAGCTGTAATATAACCGAATTATACCGTTTGCAGAACGCAAGGCAGCTTAAGCTAATTGTAGGCTTACGTCAACTAGTTTGACAAGAAGCTGTTTTTATCACTGGTATTTTTTACGTTATATCCGTATATTTAACATCGGGAATGTGTTTTAGTACCCTTGTAAGAATGTTGTGATGTTTGAATAAAATATGATTAGGACAATGGACTCGTTGATGTAGTTGCAGAGATACAGGGTGCCACAACTGGCAGCAACCTTTATCACGTGTCTTGGATGTCCCTGTCAAACATTTGTTTTTTTCTGAAATTATCTATTTTTCCGAGTAATTGACGTGTGGCGATGTTTGGATATTCTGTATCAAACAGAGATCGTCGCCTGTGTAAAAGTATTGTTATTTTAAGGGGGGTTAGGATGACAATTTGTTTGACGCAATATATACGTTCTACTGGGCATCTCAGTTTGGGTTTCATAATGTACTATATGTGACAACTCCAAACTTTGTCGGGGTTGCAGGTTTATTGACGGGAAACACCAAACACACCCCCTGAGAGGCGACAGTCATGCGGCAGTCCGCAGTCTACATGTATAGGCTAGTTCACTTCTTGCACCGAGTGTGCCCGCGGTTGTTCAGCACGCATTGATTTAAACAGTTTCACCGCAACAAGACGCGAACATGGCTGTCGTAGTGCCCGGATGAGACGCGCCACGTCACACAATAATTAAAGTCGAGCTGACGGTGATATAAAGTCGAGCTAACAGTGAACATCAATGTAATGTGGTGCACTCTAGCGATGAACGGACAAATAAGATTTCAACATGTTACATATGTATATACCTCAATTTATACCCAGCGTTTATAATTGTAGTTACCATCAAAAGACGCCTCTGTGCCTTTCAATATCGTGAATATTGTTGAAATGCCTGGCTTGTGCTCTTGACACCTACTGGTGTCGTACACGAGTGGCACACAGTTCATGATTGCATCGTATTATTTAGCATAGTTTGTGGGCATTACCTTATACCAAAATTCGTGAAGATATTCAACTTGCATGTCCAATAAAATGCTGCTTAAAATAATGATGTTGTGTATTTTTTACCAAAAATTACGTTATGAAAAATTACAAAAAAATTATTTCGTTAATATTCTATATATTTTACTCCCATATCGGTAAGACACTGTGTTGGCCTGTATGTTTTGCTCAGTACCATTCGTGGATGGCAAACGTCGTATGTGGTATAAGGTACCGAATAAGCATGTTAAAACCAACTCAAGGCGCTGTTTAGCTTGGAGGTGTGCACAGTTTGATGACGCATATTTTAATTTTTATTGAGACAATGTAAATGTTCCTTTGTGGTTAATGTAGTTATATGTATAGCTTGATATAAATCTAACTTTCGTGAAGATTTGCAAGATTCAGGAGATATATTTGGGGTAAGACCACATTAAGGATTTGTCCGCCATTACCCGAAAGAGTGCCCTTGACAATACCGTTTTTGTGTGATGTGTGAATTTTTTTCGAGCACTTTGACATGGCACATGTTAGTCCAGTGAATACTGAATGTGCTACTGCATTAGATTGTTCACGAGGTAGCAATAAATATACGCTAGTCGCTCGCGTATTCGCATAGTAGCTATTTTGCAGCACGCACCAATATTTCAAAATCCGTAACCAGATTAGGGCGAAATTGAGGGGTGTCAGGTTTGGGTGGATTTTTCTTAAAAATGAGGTATGAGAATTTCACGAGTTTTTCACAACATTTCTGTCAATGGAGGTTAAGTATGCTGTGAAATTGTCAAGAAAAGTTTAAGACAAATTTTGCAGGAAATGAAGAAATTTAGAAATGCGTTAGCAAGAAGAATTTGCAACACTGACGTTGTCGAAGCAATCGATCAGTCCGTTTATTCCATTGCATTTCCATAGGCCTACCTGGAAACAATTGAGTTTCGTGAATCTCAATAGTTTAAAATTGGTCCCGTTGGATTGGACCTCGGAAGACAGTGGAGGGATTGGGGTGCTGTTGGCAATCTGAAGCGAAAATCAGGGAAATGTGCTTCTTTTCCGAGATATTCTCAACAAATCCAGGAGTCTTCCTGGTGGGTGAGTGAGTGAGTGAGTGAGTGAGTGAGTGAGTGAGTGAGTGAGTGAGTGAGTGAGTGAGTGAGTGAGTGAGTGAGTGAGTGAGTGAGTGAGTGAGTGAGTGAGTAGTCATATACAATGCGCATGCACGCTTACGTGTATTGACGCACATATTGAATATAAATTATGTGCATGCGTGTGTGGTGCTTGTGTAATACACTGTACGTACAAATTGAGTAGAGTCCCTTTATACAGGGACTCTAAAGCAGAGCCATATATATATATATATAGATATATATATATATCATTATGTATGTAAACATGTATATGTATACATGTATGTATGTATGTATGTATGTATGTATGTATGTATGTCTTCTTCTTTTTCCAATACACGCCTAACCTCAACATGCTGAGGATACAGGCGGTGCCGTGGCATGGCAGGCGAACAGGAAATGTTTTTGTTTGTTTTTAGAGTGCAATATATAAAAACACAAATTATTGTGTAAATAAACAGAAATACGTGCAGAAGAATTTGTTAACGTCTAAAACATGGGGTAGTGCAAAGTCTGGATGTTGCTTTTAAACGCATCCATTTTGTTTTTATTTACAAAATATTGAGGGAGGGAATTCCAAAGTCGAATGGTACTGGGGAAAAAAGAATACAAGTGGTAGTTGCATCTGGAGTGAGGGATAAGGTAAGATAAGGAATGATGTTTTCTAGTGACTATGTTTACACAAATAAGGTATTGGTTTGCTGGTATAACCACTGGGCCATTTGCTATCTTGTACATCATACATAGTTTTGCATCGGTTCTTCTGTCTGACAGGGATCTCCATCCTAATGTCTGGAGCATGTCTGTTACACTGGAGGTATTGTGGTGGCGATATAAGACATATCGGGCTGCACGGCGTTGAATCATTTCTAGTTTGTTTATTTGTGTAAGGGTATAGGGATCCCAGACAGTACAGCTGTTCTCCACGATGGGTCTGACAAAGGTGAAGTAGGCGTGAGTTTTTATTTGAATTGACGGAACTTTGAGATTTCTGCGGGGGAAGCCTAGTGATCTATTTGCTTTTAGACAAATGTTATTTATGTGGGCATTCCACCGGAGATCTGAGGTTATGGTTACACCAAGATATTTTACCTGTGAAACAGTTTCTAGTGTTTGACCATGAAGCATGTATTGATTGTTAATGACAGTTTTGTTTCTTGTTACAGGTATGACATGGCATTTTTGAAGATTGAATTCCATGTTCCTGGTCATGGCCCATTTTCCAAGTTTGTGAAGATCTTCCTGGAGCATAGCTGTATTTGTCTTAGGCTTAAGGGCTATATACATTATGGTGTCATCAGCAAAAAGTCTAACTGTAGACGTAATATTGTCTGGGATGTCATTTATATAAAAGAGGAATAGACAAGGGCCAAGTACAGAGCCTTGTGGTACTCCTGATGTTACGGGTACCTCAGAGGAGTTCTGTCTGTTAAAAATGATCGAATCCAGGAATTAGTTTTGCCTTGGATGCCATAGTGATGGAGTTTGTAAGTCAGTTTTTTATGGCTGACCTTATCAAATGCTTTAGAGAAATCCATCACTATGACATCTGTTTGCATGCCAGATTGCATATGGGTAACTAAGTCATGTATGAACTGAATAAGCTGTGTCTCGCAAGATACTTGGGAGCGAAAGCCATGTTGAAGATGATAAAGAATGTTGCGTTAATGTGCATTATACTACTAACCAAGATATGTTCCATTAGTTTTGATGCTATGCATGTCAGGGAAATGGGCCTATAATTTGAAGCTATGTATTTTTGACCATTCTTGAAAATAGGTGAGACATTTGCTTTTAGCCAGTCTGTGGGGACTTCTCCTGTAGCATATGACTTCTGAAAGATTAAAGTTAGCGATGGTGCAATTTCAGCAGCCAATTCTTTTAGAATTCTTGGGTTGATGTTGTCTGGTCCTTGTGCTATATAGGTTTAAGATTTTATAGGAGGTATGTAACACCAGCTTCTGTAATTTCTATTTCTGGCATTTCTGGTAGTGTTGGATTGGGTAGTTTGGTTACTTGGGGAGATGGGTCATCTATGAAGACTGACTGAAACTGCTGATTTAGTATCTCCGCTTTGGCTTTAGGGTTTCAGTGTAGAATTCCATTTTGTTTGAGAGGCGATACCCCTGTGTGGTTTGTACGGCAGTGTTTCATGTAAGTCCAGAATCTCTTAGCATAACCTTGTTTTTTTTTACTATCTTCAGTAGAGGTGACAAATTCATTTACATAGTTCCAGTAGGCAGTTCCGAGTTGTTGCTGTATAGTTTGTTTTAGATGTTTGTATTTTGGAGTGTGCTTGTGACATTTGTACATTCTGTCCCTTTTTTGCATAAGTTTCTTTAGTGTTGGTGTAATCCAGGGGTATCCCTCCCTACATCTAGCCATTCTGGATGGTATATACAACCCAGTACCTTTGACAATGCTATCCCGAAACATACACCACAACTTGTTTGCACTGTTTTGTTCATAGCAATTTTGAAGAGTTTTGCTTACATCTTTCATATGTTTTCTAAATTTGTCCCAGTCTGCCTTATTGAAAAGGGGAATATTTCTAGGTTTCTGTTTGTGTTTCATTGGATTTATGTCTAGCTCTGTATAGCATCAGTCATGGTCAGAGATTCCTGGTAAGATTCGTCGGCTGACGTTGGTAGGGTTATTTGTGATCATTAAGTCTAGAGTGTTTTCTCCCCTTGTTGGCTTGTCTATAATCTGGATAAGGCCATGGTCATCTAGAATGTTTCAAAATTTATCATGAAGTACCGGGTAGTACGTTTTGGCAGTTTTGTTTTAACATTCCATTCTGCCAGTCTCATCCAGGAAAATTAAAATTTCCTGCAATAAATAAGTGTTGCTTTTGATTTACTCTGACTAGAGATATTTCAAATTGTTCTATGCTGTGTTCATCATGTACGTCAGGTCTGTAGTAGGCACATATATGAAGTAATTTACAACCAGCTATGCTAATCTTAGCCCAAATGATTTTGCAGTCTGTCTCTAATTCAAATTCCTCTTCACTAAGCAGGTCAGAATGTATTGCAACGAATACTCCTCTGTCCTTTCTATATACATTGAATTTATCTGGGAAATATTCAGAATCTAATGCTTGGAGCTATCAATGAGTGAAAGAAATTCTGCCTTCTTGTTTTTTAGTGATTTACAATTTAGGTTGATGATTCTCAATGTTTTTTTAGTGTTAGGAGTATGATGGTAATTGTGCTGTTTCCTTTCATTCGAAGGAGATGATGCATGTAGTGGAGGTCGTAATCCTGCTGGTGTTATAGGGAGTTGAATGGAGTCATCATTTGATTGAGAGATGTGATGATATATATTTTTAGAAAGTTCAATGTTGTCATAATTGAAAAGGATACTACTGAAATTAGGCATTCCACATTTTAGGCAATTCCATGATGTGTTGGTGTTTTGCATCGTTTCATATATTGTGTCTCTGACATTTTCACATTGTGTGTGGAACAAGTATTGCAGGAGTCGCAACAAATTGCTTTCTGTTTCCACGTTACTGTTTTTTGGCAAACACCACAAGGGTACTTGGGTGCTCTGGGGCCGGGATTTAATTCAATGTCATTTGCCAGTACAAGAAGATATAGCATAAAGTATGATGGGAATTTTTGGGGGTTTGCTCTGGACATCCTTGGTTTATGCAGCAAATTGATGGACAATGCCTTGATGGGAGAAATCGATCCTGATGTGTTTACAGAAATTTCATGTGCAGTTACATAACAGTCATTCGTACTATTTTTAATCTCTACAAATACAACCATGAGAAAAACAACACTCAGGTAAAACATCCTGTAAATGTAAAACCTAGTATTTCTGTTAGTCAGGAAGTTCTACTGTATGGATGGTACTGCTATGTGCTAAAGGACACAAGCAAAATAGTAGATAGTGTAGAAGAAAGACCTGAAATGGAAATGTAGAGTCTTCGTCCCAGGACCTACACTGGGCACACAAAGAGCAGCACCATTTATGAGGCCATGTTAGGCAGACCCAAGCCAGGATTTTTTTTTTAAATAAATATTTTAAACTTATACTAAGATAGGAGTATAACTAATTCCTATGTTTGTGTACCAGTCTCAGTGTATTTTAACCGATTTGCATGTAGATTAACGGATCATAGGTGCTTTGGTTACCAGTTGTTTATTGGGCGATAATACAGTGTCTTGGTAAATAATGTTCGTTTTAGAAAGAAATGGGTGGTTTTTTAATATTTGTGTTGGTCACAGGACGCCAGCTAATAGCACTTATCGAACACCTTACCGTAATATAAATATTTTTTTAAATTTATCAATGGCTCAGAAGTTGAAGGAACTGGTCCGCCATCTAGTGGATACAGAACTCAGAACAAGCCTCAGTCAACCTAACAGCCGGGGTGACAGAGGCGGGGTAACATTCAACACGTCTATCGCCGTCCTCTACAGGCAAAATGACGCGTTTAACGACTGTCGTGTTTGCGAAGCCATACAAGAAATTCCGAAACTATGCACCATCCCCCCTGTATAAACAGATTCTCCCGGCAGCACTCAAAGACGCGGTATCAACGAAAGGAGAGGGGCGGAAAGGTAAGAAGCTGGGCGATAATGGAAGTGATGTGTGGGTCGCAAAGCCCGAGGGGGTCACTGTCTTATTTTAAAACACGTTTTCAACAAATCGGTTATTTATTTTCAACGAACACAAGCTTGCTTAAACCATAACTCGTTCATTTTGTACCTAGAACTGTCGTGAAGTGGTATATTCTTCCCACAGAAATGCCAATTAATGCAGTGCCGGATGGTGCTGGTCCCGAGTGCCGGGGCAGTGACAGTGCCCACAGACTGACAGAGTGGCAAACAAGGCACCAGTGATTGTGAATTCAACAGTTCACAGGGCCTGCCTATTTTTCCACATAACCTGACTTTCCGTCGAGGTATTAAATACAATTGTGCCACAAAAATCCATGGGCACGTTGAACAGTATTGACAACTGTGTTTTATAATCCAAAGTTAATAAAACAATATTTGTCAATGCAATGACCAAAAACTGTCTTTGTAATGTAAGTCATCAATATAAATCTGACTAATCTGTCTTCCTTGCTCATATTTATTCATAAATATATTCATATCATTTTAATCACTTAAGTTTTTGCTGAATATTTCAGGATCATTGCTTTATCAAGAGACCCTGTTGTTTGGATAGGCTTAGTTAATTTTGGATGGGGTGAAATTTGAGCTGTCAGAGTTTTTGAAAATAAATATTGACTTTCATTGTTATTTATATGTCTATTATGCTTTTAAAATGTATCACACTTGTCTAGATACATGTATTAAATAGTATACATATGTATCTGTGTATACGTGAATCTATTATTGTATGCACATTTGGTCTGGATTGTATGTGTGCACACACGGACGTTTTTGGTCTGGTAAACATTGATCCTGCATGTCATGTTTGTTTCAGTGACACCGTGCTTACAGGAGATGTCTGTCATGCTCAACTGTCTTCAAAAACATGACTTCAGTGAAGTGAAATGTTCGAAGGAAGTTGAACAATTCCTACACTGTAATGCATCATTTACGGTGGGTGCGGATATAAAATAAACAAACTTGTTAACAGTAATGCATGATGCATTTCTTAAACACATTTTAACTGAGTTTAGTTCTTTGAATGCCAAGATAAATTGAACCCAGTGACACAACTTAAAATATTATGGTTAACTACCAACTTTTTTTCATGATTTTTCTTTGATAAATGATTATGTAACATCCTGTAGTGAAATGGTTTAGTTTAGTTAACTTCCGTGTGTATGTTTGATTGTGAATATTTTATATAGCTTTTTGATTGGAGCCCTCTGTTTATGCAAGTTCTTTGTATATATATATATATTATATTATAAATATTAGTGTATATATATATATATATATAAATATATATGCACTAATATTTTATTCAGTTACTCATACCCTTTGCATCCATTATTAGTATTTATTTTACAAACTTAACTTACCGTATTCATTCTGTTATTTGAGTCTCGGAAATATGTGCCAATTTTTGCATTCCAGTAAGCATACATGGGCTTACACCCATCCTCGCGTGCCAGGGGTCGCTGCTGCCGATTACGTCAGTCCCAGCCAGCAGTACCCCTGGCTGATCGCTTTGCGAAACTCTGAATTTAAGCTCAGCCTATCAAATCGCTCACTAGATCAGTAGATCTACTCAGGTCAGGTGGTCATAAAACTAATTTCAACCAACCGTGACTCATGTTACATGCAATGTTTAGGAAGTAGAAGCAATTATTTGAATACACAATACCGCTAAGCTGTGCTCGTGCTAATGGGCGAACGGGTCATTATATATTGCGATTCCCAGAAGTCGTTTATCCGTCTTCAAATTTGCGCTGTTCTCACGGGTGATGCAGTCGCGACTGGCGAAGTCAATTACTAGTTTGACTCAGCTAACTTCTGCACTTCGTGTAGGGAATCAGCCAGGGCTAGTTTTGCATGACAAACAGCCCTAGCTTGAGAGGATGCTTACACCCATTTTCTGGGGTTCCTGAGTACAGCCATCTCAGCAGACATAACTGGCAAGCGATGTATGCATCTCACATATGAGCAACAGGATACCAGATCACTGTAAAGTCTGATCATTTAGAGTGCCTTTTCGATATTTTTTCATCACTGAACTTTGAATCTAGTGTGACATTGGTAGAAATAAAATTACAGTGATGGATTCGACAGTCACGATTGGCATTGCCATGATTGAGATCGCAGTTACGGTGTCAGATGTTGCTAAAAAACGGGGTGTACGCTGAATAGAACGAATACAGTATGTGTGTTTTCACTGTCGTTTTGTTGTGATTCACACTGTTGTGTCGGTGGCTGCAGGAAGCTAAACACAAGAAGGAGGAGATCATTTCGAAGGGTTTGCTCCAGTCCACAACCGCAGGAGGCAAGCTCCCACCTAAGCAACTCAACTCCCTACTGAGACACTACCCACAGCCCAAGTTTCCCCCTCCCGAGGAGAGGAAAGGAAGGAGCAAGACACGCAAGGGTGAGTGTGGGAGAGGATATACTGGTGGGAGTACATATCGTGCGTCCTAATGCTTTTTACCGTTTTAACAAAACCTGGAAAAATTCTTCCATAATATAGCCATATTCTAAATATCTAACACACGTGTTCAATGTCATGGAAAGAAACTGTTAGAAAAGTTGCTTTGACTGAAGTACTTACAAAATAGACCAGCGAAATCCAAATCTTGCAAAAGGCACTGATGTCAGAAATCGTGCATTCTATCCGTGTTGTGTAAATCACTCTGGACAGAGCGTGTTGTGTGAATCTGCTATATCAGACAGTGTATCAAAATAGGCTAAGAGCATTAGAACTCGAGATTCCAATGACACGATTTTTGGTATGGCACAAATTTTCCGGTCGTGAGTATACAAGTGGGAACTGGGTTCTGTAAGTATAGGATGTGAGTTGTAGATTGTGTAAAATAACTGAAATTGTAGCTATGTCATCAAAGCACTCCTCAATGCAAATTGTCTAAGTAATATTAGAAAAACAAGAACATTGTAGATTGTATTTGTATATTGAAAAACATTCTTTCTCAAAGAAAAGATATCTCGGAAGGTCAGGTTAGATACGTGAAATATTATTATTGGACTCTCGATATAACAATAGGGCAATGGCTTCATTTTCAACTTTGCTTTTGGTGGCAATCTGATTAACCTATATTTTAGTTTGAAAAATAGTCAGTGGTTAGATACATTTCACCAGGAATAGGCCACATACTGTCCCAGAATATTAAATTAATTATCTGATACATTTAGTATGGCATTGCACCACTTCTAACCACGCTTGGTTGTCAACCGTTATTTTCAGCTTGCTACCTTTTCTTTTCTGAAACATTCTGAATCCCTATTGCAAAATCAAATTATAAAAAGGGTAATCCCACTTTCAAGTCAACATTACCAATGGTAAATTGATTGTAAAAACTATACAAATATTACTAAATCATTTATATGAATTGTTCTGTTCAACATCATCATTATACTAATTAAAGGTTGTCTTTCTTACAGGTTGAGACCACTTGGACGACTGTAGAGAAGGAACCGTTGCTGTTTAGTTACATTCTTACAAACTTCATTAAAAATGTCAGGGAAGAGGACACAGCCTTGTGTGAAAAACAACACTGAAGTCGTGCAGCAAAAACACTAATAAACAAAGTTTACTTATAGGCATTCATACAATGGTGTACATTTTGTATGTAAAAAAAACGTGTAGATACAACATCACTTAATTTGTTAATGGTATGCTATTGAAATTTATTATATCTTGGAAACTTGGCCTTCTCTTTGTAGCTTGGCGTGAAAATAAACAAAAACTTAATACTGACTAGGTCACTAGAAACGTGCTAAATATTAAAAAGTGGGTGCCTGTTTCTCCGCTAGGTGCATTGTGTGGTTATTGCGATTCCACGAGGTGGCACCACTAGGACCCTGTTGGGCGACAGAGTGGGGATGGTGAGGCGCTTGAATGCTTCTGCGGTTATTATCACATTTAGTAGCTGCTATATATTATAGGTTTTCCAGTGTAAGGCACGTTACATTGACTCATTGAGAAGCTCAAATGGGGTAATATATAGTGAACTCGCTGTTATATAGAACATGTTGGGATTTAAAATGTGTCAAACTTCTATTATAGATTATTATAATGGGCCACACAAGTAACGCGAATATTTCAACTGTTGTTTTGATGCAGTACACGCCAAACTGCTGTCAATGTACCACGAGTCAGCTATATAATAATATGATGTCTCTGAAATTAAATTGAAAAAATGTTGTCCCGAGCGCACGGTCGAGCCCAGAACCTTCGTTTGGACGTCGGCGGGAGTTTCGACTCATGGCATGTCTAGTAGCCATGCCGAACAGGTTGAAGGTAGGGTAGGTACTTTAGTAAGGTATGTCTGCGTGTGAGTTGCCACGAAACCACTAGTGAAGCTGACACCGCGATACCATGATCAACTACATACGTCAATACCATCACAAAGATTGACTCCGGAGTGTGCTCGGTACGACTAGCGCAGGTTGTGATTAAAATGTGGGGAAATCGACTGCACATCGTAGGTCTCGGTGAATGTAGATGACAGGCATAGGTAACTACACAACGCAAACAAGAACAACAATATTATACTTTGGCAGAAACGATGGCCAACACCATGGGAGATCTAGCCTTGATTCTAAAGAAATGACGGGATATAAACATAATGAAAGATTTTAACATGCCATAGTTAAAGGGAAACTAGACAACACCCTACACAATCCAGAAAGCTTTCGACAAAGACAAACTACCACATCAAAGATTACTGCTTAAACTAAAGGCCCATGGCATAGGGGATAATATAATTAACTGGATAGAAAAATGGCTGATTGACAGAAGACAACGGGTAGTAATTGATGGTGAGGCTTCAAATTGAAAATCGATTTTGAGTGGGGTACCACAAGGATCAATACTGGGACCTATATTATTCTTAATATATATCAACGATTTGGACGATGATATAACAACTAAGGTGTTGAAATTTACAGATGATTAGAAGGATTAAACGCGATGGAGATTTATCAGCATTTACAAGATGATCTAGACAGTTTGATCAATTGGTCTGAAAAATGGTAGATGTTCAATTTTGGGAAATGTAAATGCCTCCACACAGGACATGGGAATGAAGATGTACAATATACACTGGGGGATACTGTACTAAGTATTAATGTAAAAGAAAAGGACTTAAGGTTAACCATTAGTGCTGATATGCAGGTTTCAGAGCAGTGCGGAATCGCAGCTTCAACGGGAAATCAAATCCTTAGATTAATTAGGGGAAATATAGCTTATAAGGAACAAGAAGTAATAATACCGCTGTACAAAACAATAGTTAGGCCTCATTTAGAATATTGTATACAAGCGTGAAAGCCATATCGCAAGAAGGATATATATATGCTAGAAAGGGTATAGGAGAGAGACAAGGAGTTTGAGAGGAGAACAGATAGAAGTTTTTTTAAATAATGAATGGTAATGAAAATATTGATATAAATATTCTTTTCTCAGTTAAGAAAGATAGAAAGACTAGGGGACATGAAGTTACATTAGTAAAGGAGCGAAGCGGAGTGAAGTTCTCTTTTTCACAAAAGTCTGTAAATAATTGGAACAGGTTATCTGCTGATTGTGTGGGTGCTAGTAACGTGAATGTGTTTAAAAATAATATTGATAAGTACCTCAGAAGGGCGGGATACACGTAGATAAAAAGGGTTGGACTCTCGATAAGCCAAAAAGCTTCCTTGTCCACCTGTCATATAGAGTTAATTCTCTGGGGGGGGGGGCAGTCTTGTTAAATCTTGTTAAACAATTCAGAATAAAATGACCGGAGTATGGGTCACCAAGATCGCGGGGCCACAACTGACAATGTGGAACGTCCGATCGACTTCTGTGGTCTGAATAACTCTAGCGTATGGAGAAGTGCATTGCTTCATTTCTCACAAATTAATCGCCTGTTCGGAAATGCAAGCGGAGACGATCTCTACAAGATTTAGGCTCTATGCGTCTGAAAACAGCAACTCGTGTTGGCAGCAATCACCACATTTTTGTGGCTGACATCAAGCTGAAGCTCAGATCACCGATTAGGATGTTGAAACGTTTTGAGACTGAACGACGCTAATGTCAGGAAACAGTTTACCCTGCAGATTCGCAACCGCTTTACGACGCTTGAGGATATAGACGTGGAACGCAACATAGAAGACGCTAACCACAACATCGTGGAGCCGAACAGGTAGTAGTTGTATAGACATAGACGAAGTCAAACTTGAAGTACTATGAAGCAGACTGAAGATACACAATGAGTGGTTACGTAATCAGGCCAGTAGCCAGCTTTTCACAATAGGGGGTTCACATTTTACCAATTCAGACTCCATGGGGCGCCACAAGTCCACGTGGGATTATATTTTTTCACAAAGTAAAGGGCCCCACATGTTCACGTGGAGGCTCATATTGCAGAAGGTTACATTTCTAACTGGAAGAACAATGAAGTGGGTGTGAGATTGGTGGACCATGTGGTTTCGTCTTTCATCTTGTAAACAAACGTCACATTAGCATCCCCAGCTGGTCGTTTTGGGGGTGCGTTTACATAACAGGAGACCCTGAGACAGTATGAAATCCTTTTGCATGGCCAACTGGATGCAATGGTCCTTCAACACACTAGCAGACAGACAGAACTAGCAGACAGACACCTGTCAGTATTATTTGTGAATATATGAACGGAGAAGACAGTTCTGATGAATTATACAAAGGTGCGATTGTAAAATGTCCAAATAAAAGGTACCTCACTAACTGTAACACCTTGCGTGGCTTAACCTTGATGTCCGTCCCCGGCAAGATATTCTGCAAGATCATCAACTTGTAACAGCAATAGATGCGATATTAATAAAATATCGGGCTGGATACTGAAAACGATGAGGACATGCGGGCGATAATTATGTTCATACTTAGAAACATTTGGCAATATTATACAGAGAGTGGTCGAGAAAACTGTGCATGATTGTCGTAGACTTTGGAAAAAACATTTCAAGGGACAACATCTGGACAATAGTGCGCATTAGGGTGTTGCAAAAACAAACTTGTTTTGAAACCTTCGCTTGGTGCATTTTGTCTAAAAACTAAGCTGTGCAAATATACAGACTTAACAGTTATTTTAGAGGTCGCTCAACAAGTCCAAAGGTTACTTAGCGTTATGGCTGGAGCTAGCCTAATGTAAGGGTTAGTGGGTCGTGTAGGTTTACTTTCTAAAAAAATACAAACTTTTTTGAGTGGATGTGGCCATGTGATGTCATATTACAAGGAATCAAAACGTAAATCCATTTAAAAGTAGGTTTTATGGTATCATAGTTAGTTGTGACACGGCGGTTAGAGCTATGGCTCGCGGTTAGAGCACCAAACTGTCAATCGAGAGGACTACGTTTCGAATCCAACCGTTGCCATTTCAAAATGTGGATAACTTTGTTCCCCGTACTTTGCCTGTGTCTTTTTGAATAGACTATGTAAAAGGTAAATTCTTATATAGCACGATATGCAATCCTGCAGAAATCACTTTACACTTAACTCCCTGACAAACCTGTTCAATCGAGCACCATCACGACTTTTCTGGGAAACATTCAGTCACGCTGCAATTATTACGCGGACTCTTCGTACACAACTACCCACCATTGTCTGTAGCTAGGGATTTACTCATACAGTTCGAAGGATTCGAACCCGGAATATCTTGATTGAGAGTCCGACGCCATAACTACTGCCCCACCGCGCTCGACACACAAGAACCGTGAGACTCTTTTTTCTTCATATATCATACGCGTCGGAACCGGAGGCGGCTCAGCCCCCAATGTTTGAGGTGGGGGCTGGAGATAGAATTAGCACCCCATATTTAGGACATGGAGGTTTTTGGCGAGCTTCAGGGGTACAAATCGAGGTTTCTTGGAGATCCCCTGAAGGTGGGTTCTTTGTGAGCCCCAAGGAGGGAGGGGGGCAAATCGGGGTTTTGGAGAGCCTGAATGTGGAGCGTTTTGGTGTCCCTCAAAGGGGTGCAATTACAGTGTTTTGGAGAGTCTCAGCCCCCAACCCAATATTCACCACGTTCCGACGCCAGTGTATATAGTACATTTGTTGCATTATCGCATTGTGTTAGAGCATTGTACTGTATCTCAGGATGCTAGCATACAACGGAAGTAGCTTAGGCCTTTCAAGTAAAATACTTTGCAGCATATTGCGAATATTCTGGCTACACAACACTTCCAACAAAGAACTGCTCAATAAACTGCTCAACTTGCTCACAACAACAAGATGGAGACGGTCAGCCTCGAGATGGGCACTTGAATGAAATCGATGTTGACGATCAAAATAACATGTAAAAGGGGAGTTAGTTCAGCCTAGATCCAGGTAAGATAAGATAACTGGGGCTAGGCTGCCACAATCCGTAGAAGTAGACGTCTTGTTTGCTTTATGCGCCTGCATATGCATGAAGAGGATCAAGTGTGTGTGTGTGCGTGTGCGTGTGCGTGTGCGTGTGCGTGTGCGTGTGCGTGTGCGTGTGCGTGTGCGTGTGCGTGTGTGTGTGCAAGCGCGTGCATGCGTGCGCGTGAGTGTGTTTGATTTATGAGCGTGTTTGATTTATGAGTGTGTGCATGTGTGCGTGTTGTGTGTGTGCGCTCGCAGGTGCCTGCGAACGTGTATGTTCGTGCGTGCGTGTGTGTGACAAACACGTGTGTGTGCGTGGCAGACACACACGCGCGCTCGCACGTATACACCGTGTTTTAGACATTATATACATACAACAAAATAAATGATGTTCGACAAACAATAACATGTGTAAACGGTATTGTAACTATTTGTTGATAAAATCTCCCGTACGCTTTTCTCACACTTGTGGTAGGATTGGTTGCAAAGTTCCGAAACATCGCGAAATAGTACATTTTGGTTTGCACATGCTTCACCTAAGGGGATCCTTCTCACAAATAGTTTCTATTTTAATGTGCAGTATTACATGTCTTAAAAGCAGTGTTTAATTTCTAATATATTAATATATATTTATTTTATCGCTTGTGCAGTGCATCGATCCGCTATGCGGGAATTAACGCTAAAGAAATATCGTATTATTATTGTTATTATTATACATAAAAAGAATAAAGCAGGAATGTGACTTCCGCCATTTGAGCGTAGCAAAGAGGTTGAAGTTCACGAATTGCTTCCTTCATGCGGTTAAGCCCCTGGATGGTAAGCCACAAGTATATTGGGTAAATGCTTGGTGAAAGCACCTGTCATCAAAACCTCACAAATTGTCATTTTCCCACGCGTAACCCGTGGGCCGTGTCCAACCAGGATGTCGTGTTGGACGCTGCAAAATCCTTGTGGGAAAAAAACAGGTAAGCTTCTAAGCAATCGGGTTACACCGAGGGTGTCTGTGATGTGGGTCCTGAAACAACGAAACACCTGCTATAGACCCAGAGCCTTGCAGACCAGGCGTTCTGGTAGTTTCAACTCCCGTGCCAGAGTTTGTGTTTTAGTATGGCGGGGGAAAGAGTCGCGCTACGAGAGAACTAAAGTTCATCCATTGACAGCCCGTCCACTTTGCGCTGGACGTCTCCTCGTCAGCTTTCCTTCCATCATGCCCAACATGATCGCATTGTTTCGCTCGCACAATGTATTACAACTTTTGATTCAGAATCCTCATGTCTAGTGCAGTTATGTTTTTTACTTTATTCTAGAACTGACCCTGTCGATCTCTTTGTAGACCACATATTTCGGAACAGTCGCTTCCTGTTCCATGGTTATGATTGTGTATTTGCAAGTTCTCAGTATTACAATAACACAACTACTGATTGTACGCGTCGCAATAATTCCAAATTGTCATTGAATTTGTCATTCGGTCTTGCCTACCGCTTGCATTGCACATTGCGGATACGCATCTTCCAAATTTGTCATACGCAATCATTGCTATTGTTATTGTTGTAAACGTTGGGCTTGTTTTGTTTTGCTTGACCTCAACTTGAGAATGTTAATATTTCTTGAGGATGCCAAGACCAGAATGTGAACGCGTCATCGAAACGCGGACAAGTGTATGCCTACAGTTAAAAAGACTTAGTATGTTGGCAGAGTTCCGTGAACCACTCAGTAACATTCCTCGGTAGCCCATTTCGAGTCTTTTTTTTACGCTAATTGAGAAAGTGTATAAAACGTGTAGAACGCATAAAACTGTAATTTTTGTATCCAGCCAAATGTCCAAATGCTTGATATCTTCGACCTACCAGCACAATTTGTAATGTTGCCTAGAGTGACTGAAACGTGAATAGTTTTAGTTTAATAGATGAGCAAAACAACACCGCCTATTACATTTAGATATACGTGGTATGTTCGTTGCACACTTTATAATAGAATAGTCCCATTTTCGGTATTCTAACATTTTTACGCGCGCAGTTTCCCACCCTGTATAAGTATACGTATCGTATTACATGCGTCCACACTAGCAATAATACTACTAATAGTAATAATAATAAAAAACCGTAGTTAGATCAATAAAAAACAACTTTGTGATGAATTTCCCACGATGTTTACATATCTGCCCGTAAAAGTCTTTATACGTCTACCACCCATGTAGCAGCCGCCATTCGGTGTTGCAGCGATTGCCAGGGGCTATTCCACGCGTCCGAATGCGTTAGGACTGCTGCAAGTGGCAGCCGTATGCTGTCTTAGCGCAGGTGCTTGCTGCGACGGTGGGGCCGCCGGTTCGACGGACCAGCCGCAGTCGGAAGCACTCCAGTGAGAAGCCGACGGTCTGTCACGGTCGACTCGCCATGCCGTTCCAAACACACGTGTTCGCGTTGTCGTTTATTGGCCGCTAAACGGTGGGAGGTGTACGCCGCTGAACGCCCGCGACGTCTCATTGTTATTCGGCCGACTGAGTAGTTCGCCACGCCTCGGTCGCAGCGGGGTATACTCGGCGTGTACGGTGTGAAGGGAAACACGCTGACTGAGCGGCACAGTCGACGCTCGCCCGTCGAGTCAAGTGCCGGTGAGAGTCGAACTCAAGGCAGGTGTCGATGCTGTGGCCAGACAGCGAGCCCATGTCGTGGGGGTCAGCCGACTCGCGAACACAGCACTGGATGTATCCGACGCTAGTGCTCGTTGTATGTGTGGACACAATACCGCCGCGGCGTCCTGTTACGAAAAACTCTATGATTCGGGTAGCCTATGATATCTCCTCGTTATATCTGGTGGGTATGTAAGTCTTGCTGCTGTTCAAAACAGGTCTGATGAGCTCACTACACGTGCATTGGTAGTGCATTGACAACGCCGTAGAACATCACCGTGTGTTGTAGTTGATTCAACTCGCGAAGGATTATTTTATCAGTCGATCGTCTCACGGATATTGCCATTTCATGGTCTCATTGCCCAGCTAGAACCGTCACGACAAGGTCCGTTGACCAGGCCAGCCTCTATCGCTTGGACGCGATGGACGCGCGGACAAAACCTTGTCGCAGTCACCCTGTCGCCGCCTGTCGTTGTGTCGTCGCGCTGCTGTGGGTGTCGCTCGTCGCCTGTGTCTTTCAGTCCGTCGCCGCCGGACGGAACTACGGCATGTCGCCGAGAAATACCCTCGACAAGCGACGAGAGGCGATACAGCGACTGTCGCGGGTGTTTGAGATCGACAGACTGCCCCAGCAGAGACAACATCGGACGCCTTCGGACTGCATGCTGGCGCTGTACAACCGCGTCGCCTACAGTGACGGCATCAGTCGCTCTGCTAACCCGTACGACGCCGACCTGGTGCGAGGATTCCCCGACAGAGGTAAGGCTTATGCCGCATCACGATCTATAGCTCTCTCACGGTCACTGCTCTCTTTATTTCATGTGTATTATCTCATGCCTAAATCGTTGCCTGAATATCTTTGGTCCACATCACTACCTGGTCAATCTCTTCCCGCTACGCGCAACACAGCCCACGCAGCTGTTTGCCCATGCCCCAGGCAATTGCTCTCTCCCCCCCCCTCTCTCTCTCTCTCCCTTCCCCCCCCCCCCTCTCTCTCTCTCTTTCTCCCTCTCTGTCTGTCTGTATGTCTGTCTGTCTGTCTGTCTGTCTGTCTATTTGTATGTATGTATGTATGTCTCTCTCCCCCTCCCTCCCTCCCTCCCTCCCTCTCTCCCTCCCTGCCTCCCTCCCTCCCTCCGTCTCTCCCTTCCTCTCTCCCGATCTCTCATTAAAACTAAAACAACACACAGTTAATGTTGTTTCCATCGGATGAACATAAGAACATAAACAAGTTAAATACGCCGTTGTTTTAAGCATACATAAAAAACTCTCAAGTAATACACAATTCGCCCTCGCACGCTCTAGTGCTGCTGTAGATGCAGCATTTTAGGGGGAGTCATTCACTTTTATGATATCAAACCCTCCATTTCCTCCTTAGCGTGGTTACATGGTGTTACCTGAAAACTGGTCGACA
>OZ023210.1:22421155-22423655 GCA_963995525.1 Escarpia spicata
AATAGGGGATATGACGTAATTGGAGCTGGCTCACGTCTCCGCTCTGGCCATGTTTCATACACCAGCTGTCTACGGATTGTAGAGGGCGGCAAAAAGCGGCACCCCCGCAGGCCGGCTTAATCGAATCGGGGCAAAAACGGGCAAAGATTCGTCGCGTCTTCTGCTCAAGCGAAATGCCGCACATGCCGAAGTCAGCTGCTCTTCGCTCTGGTTGTTCGATTCCTCTACCATTTCTCCTAACTAATTGTGAGCGGCGTTGTGGCAAAATCGCATCTTTTTGCGCGGTAGTTATTTGTTTTTCCCTCGTTTGCATGACTCGTATGAGTACCAACAGAACAGTTTGCGAGCCACGGGCCGTCTTCAGACTATAACACGACGTCTTTGGTGGCCAGAAAGCGGTTTTACCAAGCGATCGTCCGCAGCTTTCTCTAGCCACAGACGCTACATGGGACGCCCAGTAACGTATCCTGGTATTTTACCGGGCGTATTTAATTCAACAGCTTGCCCGATGTAATTTAAGTGGATGCTTGTATTTTATTGTATCTAAGTACGGGTAATTGCTCATCACAGTCCTACCAGGATACTGCGCTGAAGGTTTGTTTCAGAATACCCTTCTCTAGAGTTAGTGAGTCCACTACAGGTTACGCATTTATTCCCTCTGTGGAATCGTTTGCTGCCCCTGGCATAGACACCAACTAGATAGAAGGGACCGATGGCTTAATAATGTCTCCCCCGAAAGACAGAGGCAACGCGAGGTAAACGAAATTGCCTCCTATGTTTCGAAATAGTCGTTACCAGTATGTTAGATGATTTTCACTTGATTCAAACAAAATGATTTATTTAAACATTCGAAAGGAAACCCTTTGCTGACTCCGCGCCCGTCTCGCAGTAGTTTGACTCGGCTGGCGCAAGGTCAAGACATGGGGATGGGGCTGAACTGGAAGCTGAGTCAGAACCGTTGCCCTGGGTGTTGCCGTGATTATATACAAGATGGTACACAGTCTCGGGTCAACGGGTTTGGTTTAGGAGCGTTTGGTCGTGTGCCTTTCCCCGCCTGTGTACGCGCGTAGTCCACTGCCACGAGGGCATTGACGCCGAATGGCATTAACGTGCCAGTCGGGAACACTTGTTCGGCGTAGACGTCGGTACAGCGCAAAATGACTTCACGCCCGCTGGCGCAAGCAGGTGTGTGCGTTATGGGGATAGGGAACACATTCGAGGGACGTGTATGTGTAGGATAGAAAACTGGGGCAAGCGAGCGGGTGTATCGATGGTGGGGTAGAACATGTGTATCGGATAGAGGGTATAGACGTGACACGAAGGAGTGGGCATATACAGGGGGTAGGGCATTGATATGACGAGTAGGCCTAGATGTTCGTTAATTGTGTACAGCCGGTTGTCTGTGTAAATTCACCGATCCGGAATTTCTTAGTTGAGGAGTATCGTATTCGTATTTGCCTGTCTTTTCAGTTGAGTCCATCGTATTCGTTGTATATTTTCATTATCGTCCAAACTCAGAAGCATTGAAACTATGGCGTTCCTGATTTCGACATAATCTTCATATCTGTACTTTCTTTTGCATAGCTATGAATTACAGCACGTTGTCGCCGTTGTTATCAATACCATGTTGTCACATCTTCATCGTGCCTTTGGCGTCATGTTGTCCAATCGTCATCTCTGAAGTGTTAGTCGCTGCAAGACATTCCATATTAATATAATAATCATACGGCTTGCTTTGTTTAGTTTGTAAGCTTAGAAAATGACGTTGCTAGTTCAAAACGTGCCTTAATTTTCTAAGCAATACATTAAAAAGAGTAACGTTATTAAATTAACAGTTATTATGCTGTGAATGTTTCCCAGAGAAGTCGAGATAGTGCTCTGTTAAACAAGTCTACCAGGGAGTTAAATGTAAAGCGCCTTGAGCAGTCCTAAGAATTAGATACCCCGCTATTGACATACGTAAACTGTCAACTTTGAGTTATTATTTACGTTATAAATAGTTACTTTAAGCGACGTTAAGCGACGACATGAGTGTAATAGTATAACTGAACGGAATAAATGATCTGCTGATTGTGCGAATGGTAGAAATGTGAATTTGTTTAATACCTAATCTTGACAAATATCTCAGAAGGGCAGGGTACACACAATTACACACATGTTGGACTCTCGATAAGCCAAAGGCTTGTCCACTTGTCACCTGCGAGTTTTGCACTGAACCGCAATCTTGTTAACTGTCATGGATAAGACAAACTCAACATGGCGGCCGTTTTGTCCCAAACGATGACGTGGTATCGGATTTTGTTGTTATGTTTCAATGGGAAGTTTCATGCTGGTTCGTTCGACAACAAATTTACTCAACCATACTATGTACTACGAACATCATTCGTATCTGACGTTCAAAGTTGCTCCTCGACCGCCACGAGTGATGTTACCACCGTTAGCAGCCACACCTCGCGCCGCGAGTGTCGTCTGTTAACACGTTGTCGTATATACATGGCAA
>OZ023210.1:22428655-22429655 GCA_963995525.1 Escarpia spicata
CTCGTCACCTTAGATCTTACCACGTCTTTCCCTCTTCACGCCGTTCTCTCATCTCAGCTGCGGTACACGTCTGGTTGGCAGATAGTTGAAAACGTCGATAACGGCTTTTTAGATAAATACGAAAGTGACATAGACGAACGCACTGGGACGACTCTTGTCAAAATAGGTAAGGGTGGTTGGCAAGAGAGCGCAAACGAACATACATATGTGTGTCGTTAAAACAAGAGAAATCTGGTATTTAAAGGTATATATTAATTATAATATTTTTTTATTATATTATAAAAGTATTTTACACATCAAATTATGCAGTTGATTGCATGTGGCACATTTAATAACAACGCATTTGGCGTCTTATGTATAACATAATTGTTTATATTGATCATTTACGGCGTATTGACTGTAAAAGATGACATTTTGTTTGTGTTATGACATTATATTAGGCGTGCGTGCACGCATTTGGATGGGTTTGTATGTATCGTTGACACGCAATAAATGTCTTAAAGGGCGTGTTTTGTTTATTCGTGCGTATTGGCACCAACGGGAAATGACGCCCTTTTCTGGCGACCAACCAAATGGCAGAGTAATGCCCAGCTGGTATTTGCCTAATTAGCGTTTACGACCGACGATTTCACGCTCAATATCACTTCGCCAATGGCGTGCTGTGCCGGCCTCCTCGACCTTTTCACGTCAAACAGCGCTAATTCAGTTCGCCAACAAATGGCGATTGTCAGCGAGTACAAACATCGCGGGCTGCATACACACGCGAACGTCGTGTCGAATGTGTGGCGTCAATGGAGACACCTGTGATAAGGTCGTAAAGCGATTATTACGCCTGGGTGAAAGTCGACATTCAATAACCCAGGTGGAGTCGGCACGAGCGACGAGTGACGATGCTAAACGACGTCACGGAGGTGCAGCTTCGTTTCTCTCTCTCTCTCTCTCTCTCTTCTCTCTCTCTCTCTCTCTCTCTCTCTCTCTCTCTCTCTCTCTCTCTCTCTCT